>JADMLL010000007.1:12380738-12628461 GCA_016920875.1 Columbicola columbae
TTGAGTCAAACAATGTTAGCGGTTTCTAAGCCCATTTTCGTACTGGTCAGGCACTATAGTTCAGACTTAAAAATGAACAAATTTTCCACTGGGCACTCAGTAGAGCTTGGTGGGCCGCAGTTTGAGTACCAAGTACCCAGTACAGTGTACGTACTTTCATTTGTTACAGTGAGCTTTGTTTGTGTATAATTAGCCTTTAAATTCGTTAACTGACTGTATAAATGCCAGACAACAACGAGCATGTACGAGCTTTAACGGGTATGTACAATATTACTCCCTCGACCAGTTCCAGCCATTTTCTTTCTTCACAGTTGATGATGACGTCATAGCTCCCTTAAAAAAAATTCCCAGAAAGACAAAAATAAATGAATCCAATTTCATCTCATACAATTACAAAACTTTTTGGCCACCCGCTGCCGGCTCACGTGATAAATAATACAAATAAAATAGATGGGTGACTCTGCTACAGCTCGGTTGCTTCTCGAGAGCTTTTTCTTCCACTACCCTCCCCTCCTTCCTACCCTCAAAAAAGCCTTTTACTGCCAAGACGTTCCGGTTATTTATTCACTCATTTCTCCCCGAGCTTTTCCTCCCTTAACCCATGACCTCTCCACTTGACTCCTTCAAAACTTGACTCAGAGAGGAAATCTGAACGTATGACAAAAACACTTTCACGTACAAGAAGAAGAACCTTCATCGAATTAATATTTAATGAGTTCGCAGCTTCCTTACGACATTATTCCATCAGCGAAGATTTTTCTTCTCTTCGTGGTCTCCCCAACCCCACCCTCACTCCCGCGGTAGTCATAAAAAACCATAACGCCCAACTTCCTCACCAAAGACTGCCTTTTGTTAACACTTGAAACACTTTTTTTATGGACACTTTTTAGCCCACCCCCACCCAGCCCAAACAGCCATTTATACGACTACCTTTGTGAATACTAAAGCCACGATCTCTCGTCGCCTTGGCTTTCTCTTCCGCCCATAAAATCCTCCATTGAAACACCTTTTTTCTCTTCAGATCCTCTCTCCTCCTCCACCTCCTAGCCCACGTAACATTCTTCTGCAATGACATTTTTGTTAATCCATTCAAAAATAATGTAAAATCGATACCGATAATTTCCCCGTGATTTGAAAAGGGATCCCAAAAATATCTTCCGCTCAGACCTTTCCCTTCTTGAGGCGTCGTATTTTGGAATTAGGTTGACGCCATTTAGTTGACAGCGTTTCCTCGCGAGGCACCCGATTTCATCCCAGAGGGCTCGAAAATAATTTGGCAAAAGCTTTTCACAGAGAAAGAAAGAAAGTCAGAGTGGGAGGTGGGAGCAGAGAGAGAAATTGACATCGAAATGGTTTAAAATTTTTAACGGAAAATTATTCATTCATAACAAGAATTTAAATTAATTTGGCTTCGGACTTTTTTTTGGGAGGGCAGGAGGAGGAGGAGCGGATATAAAGAGGACAAACATCTCATTTTGATATCGATTTTTGGGAGATTACAACACGAATTCGAATTTTTCTAATTTTTCTACGCCGAATCAGAACGAATTTTAATTCGACCGGAAATTAGAAGTCCTTAATTTAGATCAAATCGATAGAGAGGATTTAATTTCTAGATTAGAAAATGGTTTCTTGTAGTTGAGAACATCTCTCAGGAGTGTCGAGACATCCTAAAGTAGATAAAATCAGCGCCAACTGTTTTTTTGTAAAGTATAACAACTTATAAATCGATTCAACAGATGATTAGAGATTTCCAAGCGTCATCAATATAACAACGACAGCAGCAACAACTCCAACAAAAAAAGCTGCGGGTTAGCTATAAAAAGGAGCGATGGCCTCCCACCCTCCACCAACTCCTCTCCTAACTTGTTGCCTTGAAACTTTGACGCGAAGGTCTAAATCTAAAACAGCTATTATACCGAAATGGCTCCTCGGAGGGAATTTTGTTGAGAGCCTCCAAATGAGGGTCTTCCAAATTTATTTTTACGAGCCCCAACTTCCCCGTGTTTCTTCTCTCTCTTCCGGTAAGCGAATCATCACCGCTGATAGCTCCTCTGGAACTACTTTCTTTCTCTCAACTCTCCATTTACCCTTTCGTTCCATTCCTCCATCCCATTTTCACTTACCTAGAAACAAAAACAAAATTTGTAAGAAGACGTTATAACAACAGCAAAACCCAGTTCATAGGTTCGAAATTTATGTCAACCTTCAAGCAACGAAATTTAAAGAAAATTAAAGAACCCGAGGAAGAAGAAAGAGGAAAAGGAAAAACAAAAACCGGATGTCAAAAAAGCACTCGGTCATTTCTTTCCTTAATTACGTTTGTTGGTAACACTTAAAGAGAGTCTACAGAGAGAGAAGCCTCCGACTTCGTTCTCTTTCTTCAGAACATGTCAAAATCACTCGACTCTCGACTTTCAAAACATGAGCGACAGCGGAAAAATTTAATCAAAGCAGTAAACTCAATTTTTATTTTTTCCCTTCCGACCGGCAGCCTCTTGGAAAACGTGTAAAAAAAGTAGGGCAATTCACCTAATTTGAATCACTGCCAAAATCTCGTTTGCCACGTGTTTTCCCCGTGCCAACTAAAAACTAAAACTAGTCGGAAGGTAAATTAGTAAATAATAAAACCAGGAGATTTAATTATTATAGCTTACTAAAGATTTGGATGTGTTACCGTGAAATAAAGAGAAATATTGTTAAGTGTACATTATCTAGCTAGTCTGAATATTAACTACTTTCATCCATTAAGGCCCAAAATTATTCAGACAATATACACATCACCTACTAAAAACTCGTTAAAATGAAAAAACCATTTTTGGAGGAGTTTCAGCTACGTCTCTGTACTACAGACTGTACAGGACTGATTTTACACGTGTTATACTGGAAGATTTGATTTTAGTAGGAATGCGTAGTTGCAAAAGGAATAAACACATTTCATAAATACTGCACACTTACGATAAAAATATTCTACACGTATTATTAGAAATGCCGCCAATCGTGTTCCACATGTATCAACTAAATATGTAACACGCGAGTTGGTTACATGTCACAAGTATACGCCACTGTGTTACACGTCCAAGACCTGTGTTGTTCAAATGTTAAAAATATCAGTTCTTCGTGGCACTTGTTGCCCACGTGTCATCACATACGCAAATCAACACGTGTTGTTTATGTGTTTAAAGTGTCGGCCATTTTTTCCAGTTACAATTGGTTTTGATATGTGTACCTAAACGTGTTTTGCACGTGTCGATAATTTTTCTTTTGTAATTCGTCTTTGATTTTCTCACCTGTAACGCGTTTTCCGATATTTGATTTGCAAGTGAAAGACACGTGTTGTTGGTTATTTTTTGGCACGTGTAACTTGCGTTTTATGAGCAAGTTAAGAGTTTCACACCTGGTTCCCAGTGTTGTTTTCATTGCACGCGTGACATACGATCTGCGAATATACTACACGTGTAAGACATGTGTTGCTTCATCATTGGAATCAATGAAATATTTTTTGAAGGTTAGGGAAAACCAGAAAACCATTAATATGCCTACCGGCCAACATAAAATGCATAAAACTCTTAATTCCGGAAGTGAACACCACAAAATCTGCAGAGTAGTTAGTTCACTTGCACATGACCGGTTTGGGCACTTCATCCGAGAAACAACTCATCCAAAAACCAACAAACCGATACAAGTCAATTTCAATTAATCTCAACCGACAGTAAAAACTAATTTCTTGGAAAAAAAAAGTCGGGGACAGCTTTTCAAAAAATAATTTTCTCGATTTCCTTTTTTATTTACATTATCTTGTCTCCCTTAAAGAAGAAAAAAATTAAATTTCCCGCTTCCTTATTCATTTTCTTGACATCTTATCAGTTTTTCTGGAAATTTTGTTCTTCTTCCTCCCTCTCCGTTTCCTTCGATTCACGACGACGACGACGACGACGAAGACGCACTCTTGAGGAAATTCAATTAAAACGACAACAAAATTTTATTATAAAACCTTAAATCACCGACGAGGCCTAAAGTTAGATGGTAATCGACCCTGTAAATCCGACTAAATAGCTTTCTTGACAAAATGCCAGAGACTTTTTATTCAACTGTTCCGCGGATATTAAACCTATTTAATACCGTGTATCTACTCCGTGTCTCTCAAATCATGTTGCTGACTTAACGCTTTTGTATCCTTTCCTATCTTTCCTTTCGATCAACTTTTAAGTTTCGCCACCTGATTGCCAGTTGACGAACACTTAAGACACTTTGACGAATTTACGAACGCTTTTAACTTTGAGGAAGTTGTAAATCAAACAAACTTTGCTCCAACGAAATCTTCATCTCTCTCCTCTCTCTCTCTTAGACACACAACATACCGCCGCACACCTTGTCAGAGTTTTGTGGTTCTTTTGAATACTCAATCTTCTTTTGGATTTTTGTTTGACTTTTGAAAGAGTCTTCCGCGTTAAACTTTTTATTTCTTTCTAGGAGCGATTATCTCGGCATCAGTAATTTATTTGCTGTATTTTTGAGCGATAGCTTCCTCTCTAAAACTTCGTCTAGAGTAGGTGGTTAGTAGTGAGATGAGTGTTACCAACAAAAATGCACCGCCAGTTTACAATCGATAGGAAAACGTCGCTGAAATCCGGAGGTTCAGGTTTTATAGAACCCATCGTAGGCTAAGAATGAACTCGAAGACAGAAGGCTCTCATTGGTTCTGGCAGCTTCAAGATCGCTTCCAATGAACCTGCTGAAGCCTTTGTTGAATTTTCTATGAGGTCACCAAAGAGCTAAAGCTGGATATCTCCAATTGTATGGTAACAACATGCATGGGCCTCCATTCTCCTCATTATGGGCAACCAAGAGGCCTAATATTGGTCGAAGCTTTGATCGAGACAAATTCTGAAAGTCTTTTGGAGTTAAGCTGGAACTTACACAACCCAACAGTGTTAGTCACGTTTAAATTTTGGTGTTTAGGTCACTAGAATCAAATTTTTAATTCAATAACCGTCTGCCTAGCCTACACGCTTCGTTTCCTTTTCTAGATTCTAGTTTCTCAAATGGAAACACTGAAACACGACATCTCTTTCTCATCGAACCAAAAATTTGGCTTCAGCAGCACAATACTCATAAGCCAAACATAACTAACACTCATGGTAATCATCAAACTCAGACCAATGATCGACAAACTCGTCATCCAAATCCAAGAGCCAAATATGAAATTTATTCAAAAAGCCATGTTTTACTTATAAATTCTTTATACTTATATATACTTTCATACCATATTTAAGAGCCATTTCTTAAGCTCTGCTTTAGTATAAACATTTTGAACGAAATAGTTGGGACCAGAAGTACAGTCTCGAACTTGCGTTTTTAAATACTGTATGTCTTAGTTTAACTAACACCATATTAAGTATAAGACTCGGTATAGATAATATTTAGCTAACAAATAATATTCCGGGCCTGTACTAAACATTTTATAGATGAGTCACAGTCAAAGAGTAAAAGAGCCGCATTTTACCGACCTGTGATTCAACCCAACAAACACCAAGACACATACATCCTGTTTCTTGTATACCAATAATTAATAAAAGTATAGATATGCACATAATTCAACCAAACTGTCATTCTTTAGACAGTAAAACAATGCTTGACAACAGCAAAAAATTCCAATCACGACATGGCTTTCAAACCTCAACAAAACCCAGACAAACTCCTGTTGTCTTCTCCTTCTGTTAATTAACGTTATCAATTCTGTTTGCTTTGATTCGCGTCTTATTTAATATACATAACTTCCTCCCCATCCACTCAACCTAAACCAAAAAAAAAGAAATCAAATCAAACAAATCAATCGATTCTCGAATCTCACACAAACCCTTCAATTTGAAACCATCCCTTCGAGGCAGAACGGGAGAACGTAAACCCGTGTAAACAAATGGAAATAACAATTCCCGAGGGAAAGCGAAACGTCAAGGTCAATCAAAGACAGCAGCAACACAAAAAATTTCTACGCAAAAAGGAAGTTAACGTTTCTCTCTCTCTCTCCCACCCACCCACCACCAACAGCCTCCACTACAACCCCCGCCAACCGGAAATTAGAAAGTAATAATGACATTACAATCAAAACGAGAGCGTCAGGGTAGATTTTTAAATTTTCACGACAGACATTTTCTTTTTAAAGAAATTTTCTTTCTCTGAAGAATAAAAACCAGCTAGCGTACCATCAGGACAAGAAAAATGGCGGTAACAGGGTGGGGGTAAAAGAAACCGAATTTTTGTAGCTCTCAAAGGGAGAAAGAAAAAAATTTTTTTTTCCTGTATGAAAAATAAACAAAGGGAATCTCGCATGTGTGCTGAATAACAAACATTCTCGGAAAATTTGATAAGGAAGACGTCGCGAGAAAGGGAAAAACCTTCCGTCTTCATTCAATTATTGGAAAAGTTTTTCAAAACCCACCCCAACCCCCAACCCCAAACCCATACTTTCCGACGAAATGAACACAAAATAAATAAATAAAATAAAACACCGTAACACCTTGGAAACTATTCATTTCTCTACAGTCTAATTTACGGTTATCTATAAATAGATACAAATATTGTTAAACACACGAAAATGTTTTGGCACAATTATCTAGAGCGGGGAAGGACGTCGACCTATAAATATCTCGATTTGAGCTTTCCATGAAAACGATCGGAGCCCTTCGAAAATGGGGAAGGAAAATTGAAATCCGACAAATCAAAATTCCAAGCCGACATTTTTGTTTCTTACGACAGGATGTTGAGAAGCAACACTGTCATCAATCCGAAGAGTTCCATTATTGAATTTTAATTACATTTGCAAAATTTTATTTTCTCCAGCCAACAGAGAGTTCTCAAGTTCAGAGAATTTAATTTTTCCCGGGAAATGAAATTATTGCGGTTATTACACCTTATTAACCCAATAATGTGATTTACGTTAAACCGAGGAACGATTTCCCAGGAGGAGAGACTCCTTCACCCCCACCATTGGTCCCGCCATCCTCCTCCTTCTTTCGCGTCCTTAATTTTCCTGGGACTTTTCCTTCCATTTTAAAAGATACTCTCCTTATTAGATTTGAACCCAAATTCTAAGCCATTTCTCATATTCTCTGAAAACTTTTTTTCCTCCCAACATGGCGGATCGAATGGTTTTTATATACAACAAAGACAACGCGACACTGTGCTGTGTTCCATTTCTTCTCCGTCATACGCCAGAACCAGGTACCTAACCACACTATCCCTTGGAAACACGAATAACCTGCTCCAAAATTGTATAAGTAGGCTACATGCATGCTAGTATAACTCTAAACACGTTGAAAAATATACTAATTACAATTACAGCATCTAGAATCAGAATCGATTGTAATAAAAATTGTGCATTATTTATGAAATGAATGATCCTTTCACTGAGTTGTGCACCACTTTTGAAACGATTTCTTTTAAAAACTGAATTTTTTTAAACTTGAGGATTAATTATACAAATTTTGGTGGATTATTTATGAAACCAATTCCACATAAAAGTGTGCAATACTTATGAAATAAGAGGAAATACAACGACTATAAATTAGTGGATAATATATTTTAGGGTAATTGACGAAACAATAAACGATGGGCCTATAATTCATAACCTTAGAGAAGATATGGGGGGAAGGATTTGAACTCTCGTCTATAACTTAGTCTGACACTTGACTACTACACCACAAATGTTCCACCTACAATCAATAATTATAAAAATATATATATATTCATATTTAAATAATTATTCAAACTTAATATATTGTATCAATAATATAATGTATCAAAAAACGATCGTCGATAACAAAACCCAGAAAGTTATACTAAGAGCTAGTGCTATGACCTGTTCAAATCTAAAACCAAATAAAGACTCTGAGATACAAATTTACAGTGTATCCAACCTAACTGTAATAAACATGATCGGAAACGTAACAAAAATGGGTTAGAACCTTGGTACTCAAGTTCTTTTCTTCCCGGGCCAAATTTCCATTTTGACCATCGCGACTAGGTCACACGACTTACCAAAAAGATTTTACAAGTCAACCTTTAGGGCATCATCTGTATGTACATCTATCAGTCTGTTTCTGTATATTGCCTCACAAAGATATGTTGAGACAATGTCAGCAGTTTATATAACATTTCGTACTAGTCAGGCACTATAGTTCAGACTTAACAATGCGCGATCGACCTTTTCACAAATTTTCAGTCGGTGTCCACTGGGCCACTCAATAGAGCTTGGTGGGCCGCAGTTTGAGTATCAAGGGGTTAAAACATTGGTATATATGCAACATACCCACAAACACACTTTAATATATATATAGATCATATTATACTCATAAAATACTTCCTCGCATTAAATAAATACGGGTCAAGGTCTGGACAACTACTAATAACGCTAAAAACTCGCAAATCTTCTCATAAAAAAATAAATAAATAAATAAACAGGATTAACGTAAAAAGCAGACGATGAAACGAAGTTAAAAACGTTTACAGCGAAACGCGAGCAAACACGCCGGTTATAATATAGCCAAAAGAGATTTGCCACGTTGCTTAAGAAGCTGTCAAAATTATAATGGACGTTTAACGTTCGGTAAAACACAGGAAACACGAAACCCTTTTGTAGCGTAAAATATGCAAAAGGCAAAAAGCTTCGCCTCGGGGAAAATCGCCCTTTCTCGAACAGCCCATTTCTCCGAGAAGAAAAAGAAAATTTTTTTCCCTTTCAAAGAAAAGCCATCGAGGATATCAGGAAAAACTGACCTCCATTATTACTTCCCACCCACCCCCGTTGGGCTGCTAACCTCTTTCACCCTCACCTCCAGCCTCATCCCCAATTATCACGGTTTCTTTATTTTGTTGATGGTTCTCACGTCAGAATCGATTTTTGTAAAAAATGAATTTTCCTCCCCGACTTTCTTTTGTGCTTTAGCTTCGCCACTAAACCCGAGTGAAAGGAATTGATTGAACGAATGGCACGAAAGAAAAAAGGGAAACAAAGAAAAGGAAAGAAATTACCCTTTAAACTACATCGGTCTTATAGACATAAAAGAGAAAAAAGGGTTAAGACCATAAACAAAAGGGATGAAAGGCAGAGAAATCCGAGTCTAAGACAAACTGAAACTGAAGTGGAGGATAAAATTTCAGGAAAGGTTTCCGAGAGCGGAAAGAAAGGTGGCAGGAGGAAGAGAGCGAAAGGGGGCCTTAAGCAGGAAGACTATTTAAATATTTGAACGGGGTTTTAAGAAACTGTGACAAACCATAGTAAAAATTTAAAATGGAGATTTAGAAAGCGGTTTCTAACGGAGATGAGGAGAGAAGATCGCATAACTCCAAAACCTAAATCCCTTTTAAATTACAGGCCGGACACAGTTCCTTGTAAAACGGAAGCAACAAATGACGCGATAATCCTCTCCGAAAGACGAGAACCTTCTCAAGGACTACGGCTAATGTTTTCAATTTCATAACCCAAAATTTAGAGCCATCCCTTAACCCTTTCAAAATAAATCACGGAATTCTAAAAGCTTCTCTGACCAATCACAAAACGCCGTTTGTTCAGAGAACAGGTCTGAGCCTTGAAAGCTGACAAAACTCGAACACAAAGACACGAGAGAGGAAAATTTGCAAGGCAGACGGTCGACGAAAGATGGTCCGCGGAACACCGCTAACTCTCGCCTGACGTTATTTTAACTGTCCACAAACGAATTTAAATTTTATTTAAATTCCTTCCACTCATTTAATACAATTTATTTAAATTTGTGAATGTTTATTCAGAGCTCGTTTTACGCGAACTAGGCAAACACATATACGAAACCCACAAGAACTACTTTCAAAGAAAACTTTTACCACAAGAGATTAGGCTACAACCCCCAAATTGTACTATCGCTCAACTTAAAACCAAAACGCGTAAACCGAGCCCCTTTATTTATTATACGAAATATAGGAACGAAGACAAGAACTCTATTAGTAAATATAACTAAATACAAAAGTGTGCATTATTTATGAAACCAATTGGAAAAGAGAGATAGTTACGTTAGCTTTAAAACAAATCCTTCATGAAAATGTGCAATATTTATGAAACTAAGTACTTCTAGAAGTGTTTATAATATTAATAACCTAAATTCAAGAGAATGTGCATTATTTATGAAACAAGTTCATGTAATAAATTGTGCATGATTTTTGAAAGAAGGTTAAAATTAAGGTGTGCATTAATTTTGAAATGAAAAAAAGAAATTTTGTTGATCCACGTTATCTTATTAACGATGAGGTCACGTGTGCAATATTTATGAAATTTATTAGTTTCAGAAGTGTTCTCATTAGCTATAATATAAATTCAAGAGAATGTGCATTATTTATGAAACCAATTCGACAAGAGAGATGGTAACGTTATTTATAAAATAAATTCCTCAAGAAAGTGTGCAATATTTATGAAATGAAATGATTCTAGAGATGTGTGCGTTGTCTAAGACATAAATTCAAGAGAACGTGCATTATTTATGAAATAATTTCGTATTATAATTGTGCATTATTTTTGAAAGAAGGTCATTATCAAGGTGTGCATTAATTTTGGAATGAAAAGAACCAGAATTCTTGTTTATAAATATTACCTACTCAGAATTAAGCGAAATGTGTGCATTATTTATAAAACGTAAGTTTCAGACAAGTGTGCATTACTTATGAAAGAAACAGGATTTCGGTTACATAACCGAAAAATTCGTTCGATCCCTGAGGACCCGATGCATTTCTACTACTGTCAAATCCGAGTTATGAGAAGTTGAGGCCTTTGATCCACATCCGACCAATCAGAGAGCGGGATTTGATGAAACCTCGTTTTGTTTAATAAATTGTTCTACTTCCGGTATAATCAGACTGATTCATGTGAACCGTTCCTGAAAGACCTTCTTGAAACGCGTTAAAATTTTCCCTAAAAAAGGGAGAAAACAGAAGATGCGTTCTGGGAAATCCGGTCCACACCCACGTCATCATCTCATTGTTGATCCAAACGCGTGCAAAACACAAACACACACCGAACATAAAAAGCAAATTACAAGATTAAATTTTTTGAAACATTAATAACCATAAATAAATTTTCCTTTGTAAGCGGATATTCTGTCTCCAAAAACAAAAATCCCCAAAGTCTCTCATCCCCAGTGTACACCCACCTAAGGGTCATTGTTACCAACAGCACCACTTAATCGAAGTATTGAAGTGGCGTGGGAGTCGAAAAAAGCCCCAACACGCATTCCTTTCAACCCTTAAATTATGCATTGTTACTCCCACCCGATCCTGGTTCAAAGTCTGCCCTTCAAAATGAATCTTTTGTTCTCGCACGTCAGCAATGGACTCACACCAATCAAAAGCTTTGTGTTCTCGCTCGATTTACAACAATGACGGAACGGAAGGGATCGAAACGATATAACGGACACGTGACCCTGAAAACCTGGTAAAAAATAAGCAGTCACCATGTCACGGAATCCAGTTTCGGTCCTGTTTCGCTTAATCCATTTTAAAAGTTTTCCTATTTCACGGTCTCGTTGCCATTTTGTTTCCTTCTTAACGTTCCGTCAACATGCCTGCGACACAAAACCACGACAGTGACTCTGTCTACTTCCACGATTCTAATTCCCGACAGACGTAAATTTCATTCTCTTCGAATTTGACGGGACGGGGGTCACAACCCAAAAAAAGTTTAAGGAACACAACAACGTCCACATGCTTCCTCCTTCCCACTGTCCTTTTTGAACGCTTTTTTTGTTACACTGTCTTTTTGTTCTCTTTCCAAACATGAGTCAACAGTAATTTGTCATTTTATTTGATTTTCGCTGACGTTTTAAAATTTCAAGCAAAACAACAAAAAGTTGATTCAAATTTTGGCTAGATTCTTGCGTGTTGGAATCGACTTCAAGCCCCCACCGGTCCGAAAATTTTTTTCTGCTCTCACCAAAAGTCGGAAATTTTCATTTTCGATAAATATTCATAAATTTTTTGTCTGTTGTTTCTTTGCCTTCTTCTCAAAAAACTTTGAAGGACTTGCTCCCAACCAATAGGCTCACTTTTCTCCAAAACTCTTGAAACGGTCAAAGTTTTTAAAAAAATTTTTTTTCTTTTTGTATTCCTCCGCCTATAATTCTTTGTAGCGAACAATGGCGTGATGAGGCACACAGACACAAAAACGGTCTTTCTTTTAATTAAATGAGCCCCACGCCATTTTTCTTTTTAAAGTTCTCAACAACAGCAAAAATTTTTTTTCTTTTTTACCATATTTCCCGTCCCCCCCAACCCCTCCAAAGTTTCGAAAAGTTACCCCGTTTTGTGCGTATTTGAATGACTACGAAAATGAGGACTATCTGAAAAGGAAAAAGAAAAAAGTCAGCGGAACAAAGGAAAGAAGAGGGCGCTTGCGCTTTCTTTCCTGATTTCCACTTTCCTTTCATAGTCCTCATTCGATCGCCACAAAACGTTATAACTTCCGTTCCTTAATTTAGAAAACTCACAACTTTCCCTCATTTCCGATTTTACCCCTACCCTCCACCACCACAAAACCATTTTTCCATTCATCTCCGAACATTAGCCGAAAAGGAAAATCTAATCGTCTTTGAGAAAAACTTTTCCCCCCGTCTGCCTCGCGGCAATCTCCTACCCATTTCGATTTCGTTCACCGGAAGTTCTTCGCACTAAACCGTCTTATCTCCTCCTCTATTCTCAGCCATTTGTTCGAATTCGAAAATGACTGCAGAAGCATTGACCTTACACTGCCCGAGGACATCAAAGCCAACAGCATATCGCCAACAAATCCATTCAACTTTCCTCACTCTATACACGAGGTCTATCCCAAAAGTTCCCGGAATTGTTTCTTTTTCCGAAGCGTGAACCTTTTGAAAAGACCATAAACTGATATTAAATGAATGGTTTTGGGCTAACTATCATTCCGGGAACTTTTGGAACAATTTTTTTCATACCAATCAAATCACAATTGGCCGAATTAATACAGCGGGTTTTGAGTAAAGCCAAACTCGAAAGCCCTCGATGTCTTTGCGACACTGACAAATTCATTAATAAAATTCTGATAAGTTCATTAATAAAAATAAATAAATAAATTACATAATTAAAATAGCAAACCCGTGAGCACAAAGAGCAGGATAGGAATCCGGGAAGACTGATCAACATGATACTCCAGGACTTCCGAAAGAAGAAGACAACGACAGCAAGGTTCCTGAAGGCGGCAAAGACATAAATAAACTAAAAACTCCCCCAAATAGCGCGGTACTCAAGAAAGAACATATAAAACCCAAGTTTCCGGAGGAAAATTAAGTTGAAAATCGACAGGGCGTGGTTCTCCAAAAAAAAAAATCTGCAGCAAGAAGATGAAAGAGAATTGAAGGACTGAAGGAGGAGGAGGAGAAGTGCTGAAACGGGGAAAACACATAAAGTGTGAAATTATCATTTCCCAAAATTTAAAACCTGAATAGTTAGAATAGTTCTAAGACAAAACTGAGTTTAGTTCAGAATTTAGTATACTCAGTATAAATTCCAATTCTATCACTTTACAACTTTCGAACTTTACTTCACAAAGCCCCTCATCTTTTGACATTTGTTACGATTTAGCCAAACATAAGGCTCTCAAGCTCAGGTTTTTAAACCCGAGGCTAATCTCCTTTAATCCGATCCAACCCCCTTAATCCAACCTCGAAAATATTTATTTTATGCGAATTTCCTACAAAACCGTTTCTTCACCTTTCAGTCCCAACCGTCCAAACCAAACAAACGTCTCTCCACAGCCGTAAATCCACAAACCGGACATTCGAATTAGTCTTACCTGACGTGATACCATTCAAATAATTCAAACTCAACAGGAAAAATTTTAATTTCGACAACTCAAAAGACGTGACTTCAGATTTTCCCGAAAGGCCTCTTTTAACCCCATCAATGTCTTCATTTATACGAAACGTAAAGTCCGTGACCTCATTCTACTTGACCTTGGATTTTAAAAGCTGGGATTTTCATGGGGCACCTGCTGCTTTTGACAGTCTGAAAATTAGAAAAGGTTCTCTGAGAGAATGAACAAGTTTTAAGAAGAATAGACGAAGACAATGGAGGTGAAACCCGCACTAAAAAAGTCTTGTGAGGGTGGCCCGACCTTTAGGACCGTGAAATTAATGAGCCCACTTTTGTCGAGAGGTAAAATTTTGGTCTCTCACACACCCAATCTCATAAACTGTTTATTCAAAAACGAGCCAACTTGGAGGGAAAGACAACAAAAAAATTCTAAAGAAAGTTGGATTTCGAACTGCTGACATCTAAATATGCTGACGGGTTGAGGGACGAGGAAATGACTCACCCTGTAGAAGGAATATTTATTAATCACGAGACGGGAACTCATTAGAAGGACGAAAAAAGCTTTTAAATGTCACCTGTCAGCCATGACGCTTTGAGTGTAATTTTGAAAATTTTCTTTTAGACACCTGAATTCATAACTTTTAATTGATGTCTTCACATGCTAGTTGACGTCCCTGGGCAAAAACCTGGTTTCCCTCTCTACTCCCACCTCCTCTCTTACTTTTCCAAACTTTTCTCTTAACGCCACTCACTTCGGCAAATGTTTTTTTAATAACTTTTCTCCTCTCCTCTCTTCGACCTTCCAAAATGCCGACGACTTGATACAGAATTAATATCAGAGTTCACACCGAATTTATAGTAAACGTCTCGTTGTACTAAACTATGTAGAAAGTTGTGTCAAACTATTCAAAAAAGCAGAAGAAAAATAACCAAAACTCTCCAGTCGTGGAGTTTCTTATACACTAAACCATTTTGACTGTCTCATAAATTTTTTTTATGCGGGTCGCACATGCAACTTAAATAGTGTTTTTATATCATATAAGAGTATAAGTATCCTGTGGAAAGTGGGCTACTATACGCGGAGGTCTGGGGATGGACACACCCGCAATTCCAACAGCTGCAGAGAAAGTTCCTCAGATGGACCTTAGAACTTCTATGGTATGTTCCAAACTATGTAATCATGAGGGAGTGAAGAAAACGCCAATAATAACAGCAGGAAATAACGATTTGCTGAAAGAGTGCTTACAACTGAGAGATAGGAAGGTGGAAGATAAGCCAAAAAGAGTTTTTAGATTGGTCTCAGCGTAGAGTATGTCAGAAGAAGCAAAGATATAGAAAAGGCTAGTCGGTACTGGAGGATGTAGCGATCCAATATCTGGAAGAAGTATTTGGACTTCATTACTCCAGACCTTCCGTTCTACCTGAGGCATCCAGAAGAAAAACAAAAAGTTACAGCGAGAAAGAAAATGGTGGTCCTATATAACGTGAACCTATTGTAAATAATATATACAATATATTATCATTAATATAAGAATATAAATATTATAATAAATAGATACAGACAAAAATTTGTTTTTTTATTGACCAGCCATAATCAAAATAATTTCAGAGAACAAAAATTTTACAACTCATAAAAGGGGAAGAAGGAAAATACAATTCCAATTATACATATATTAATATAAATATAATCAAATTGGTGTTTTTGCTTTGGCACACAACGTTCAAAGGTTGCAGACTCCTGCTTTAAAAGAAATCTAAATGGCCTGAATGGTAGCTACTGAATGCATACATTACATCTAAATGTTACGAGCATAGCCCCCAACTGACTCAAACGACTATGACATAACTAAACCAACTGTACCTTTAGGAGATAACAAAACCCATCAAAACTGTATTTGATAACTATATGTACTGTATGCTGTGTTTAATGTTTTTAATATTTGCTGGTTATATTGGAATATGGATGTATATTTTGACTAGTCCGCTTAAGCAGTTTTTTAGCCAGTCAGTGTCTATTGAGAAATCGGTCACCACTGTCTGAAATGGTACGAGAGATGTATGACGCACTGTCCTAATTCTTAGAATTTTTATTTTTGTTTTCATGTAAAAACAATCGTTTCTAGAAGGTTCCAAGTACCCGTTTGAGAATAGAGAAACACTTGTGTGAGTCGATTTAAATTTTTTTGATCTTGAAGGCGAGGTCAGGCACCCAAAAATTGTTACCTCGTTACAGAAGATGGTTTTCACTTTTGGAATATAGAATAAGCACTTCGTACCACGTCTGTAAGCCTATAATATACCAGAATAAGGTCACACGTTTCCACTAACTGCATCAAAAATTTGCATCGAGTGCAAAATGGCTGAAGATTTGGTCGTTATACACAGGCCCAAACCATCAACCCGTCACGTAAGCGTCTTCCATTTAACACACGATTCTCTAACCATCTAGCAAAAAGTTTTCTTCAAATTCTACCCACGTAAAATCGACACCATATTGTCGGTTCTCATGTCACAGAATCCCACATGCACTTCTAGAAGACTGAGAAAAAAATTCCAAACCGACTTGAGACCTCGAGGGATCCAAAATCCGAAGGGAAAAAAGTTTCGTCTCAATGCATCCACAAGTCCCACACATACACGAACGATACGTCTTCAGTTTCCAAACTTTTGTCCCAAAAATGTCCAACAACTCCAAAAGAGAGAGATACAACAGAGGGACAAACTGACAAGTCACCGCTCATTCTTTAATTATATAGTCGTATGTTGTGAAATGAATAATGCTTTCGCCTGGGATGCAACAACTTTTAGCCTGGAAACGTGGGTGGGAACACGGATATTGTTGAAAACAATTTCCGCTTTCCTAAATAAGTTTCCCTTCCACTTCCTCTCTATCTCTCCTTTCCCCTTCCTTCCGTACCACATGACATGAAACCACAGGTTACGTTTTCCAATATATTAAAATTTCCGGCATTTTTTTCCTTTTGAATTTTTTAAAAGCTCCACAACCACTATAATCGAAAATGTGACCTAAAAATGAGATTCTGGAAACCCGGAAGTCCTTTCTAATACAATAAAAAGCAAACTTTCTCATGCATAAATTTCATTTTACTCAAACGCTTATTACTTCAAAAATTTATTGAAAAGACGGAGGCAAAAAACGAAGCATGAGACGCACAATACCTAACATAAAAGCCTTTTGTAACCCGGAGAATAGGTCGAGAGGCAAGGAATAAATGACGACTGATAATAAACCTGCGGGATTACAGCCCGAATCCCGAGGAATTGTTTTAAACAAATGAAAACGGCTGACGAGACTCTAGTTCTCACACCCACACCTCCAAGTCCTCGTGATTAATGCCGTTCGTTTGAATCGTGATATCTGCCAGTTTATTATGTTGAATAAGTGACAGATGAAAACCACGTGACAAGAGAAGAGAATGAAACGATTAAAACGCATCCCCGATCCATTCACTAAACCTATTATCGCCATACTCAAACGACCTAAAATCAAAGTCGTTTATCATATACCGGTGTATATATATACACATCATATAAGACGATAACGGATTAAATCCTCAACTCCGATTGTCTATTGTACGAGTCTACAATCATTCAAACGGTGATCGAATTCCCAGAGACAAGATACTCAAAAACGCTTGTCACATTTCCTCTTACACGCCATCACGATTTTACACATGAGACAGATCTATCAAAATGAAAAGATACAAATACTCCGGGGATATAGATTGATCTTAGTCTTGAAATAAAAAGAGAGAGAGACAGGAGAGATAAAAAGAAACTCGAAGAAGAGATAAAAACGAAAAAGATTGAAACGACTGAGTTAAAGAAGCTTGAAGGAAACCACACCAAACCCAAATTAATTATCTTTCGGCCTAATTAAATTGAACGGTCGGCGAGATGAGAGGTAGAGGAGAGGAGAGGAGAAGAAAAAAAGCCTTAACACTACACCCAGTTTCGGTTTATCCAAAGAGCGAAATCTTGTTTCCTCCTCCACCACTCTCCCAACATCCACTCTTTCCCAATCAATCAATCGATCACTCCTGATCCCCTTTTATAAGCTATTTGCATTAATACGCTTTTATTTATTTATTTATTTATTTTTAACATAAACAAAGAGGAGATCCAAACATAATCCAACAACATGATGCGAAATAAAGAAAAACGGAAAACAAATCAACAGTAACACTAACGATATTAATTCAATATTCATAAGTGTCGTGAGAGCTCACATGACATAATAATGTTACATGACTTTTTCGAAATCGTTCTGACCGGGATTAGACTTTTCATTTATTAATATTTATTTATTATTTTTTCCCGTAATCGAGTCCACGGTCAAGGCCTTACATAAATCAAGGTTACATAAATAACGGTTTTCGATTAATTTGTCGAATTTATTTCGACGAAGGAAGTATGCGTGATTCGAAAGAGCTCTGTAACTACAAATGTTAGTACGATTATTCCTTTAGCTCCTACTCCACTCAAATCAAAATTTTAATCGACTAGAAGAAATAACATAGACAGCAAAGACATAAGTGATAAGTGTTAAGTCGTGGAAACATTGGAATACGGATTTTACCCGGCAAGAACCGAAGTGTTGGTACGACTGCGTCAGGCAAAGTGATGTAGTGCAGTTTTCTCCCAAAGTGCGAGGGAGTAGGGTATCACAACTCCAAAAAGAAAGGATCGATTTCCATCAAACCATACACTAATTATAGTTATAAGAGAAACAGTTTTTGAGTTTAGAGTGTAACGATGTGACTACAAAGAAGTGAAATTTAATAAAAGTCAATTAAACGTGACATGACATAAATTTGAGAAGCTTTTCTGACGAAGTAAGAAAGCCGTTTCACACCTCACAGTAATTTAGGCTGTAATTAGATTAAACTAATACAAAGAAGACAAAACGATGAGTTTGCACCTCCTCAGACCCTCAGATGTTTTAAGGAAGAGAAGGATAACCTTCTACCGGCATATGAGCAGAATGAACCCAGAAAGACAGACAAATTGTATCTTACAGTACTTCCTGATGGAAAAGACAAGACCGGCGTGGTTCGTAGAGACGGAAAATATCTTAAAAACTGACCTCACAAAAAGAGACCTAAAGAATGAAGAACTAACTGGGGTTAGTACCAAAAACCAGGCTGAAAACGTAAAAACCGTGGTCCGAGGAGACGAAACGAGACCACAGCAACATGAGGAAGTATTGGAGAAGGCGAAAACCATTCTTCAGTGTGCAATGCTTCTGAAATAAATCTTACATGAAATTATGCACCATTCGCGACAAAAAGAAGAGCAGTGACAGGGTATTATCCAGGGAAAGGGAGGATTACACTACGTAACGTTCTACTGTTACTACGTAACAATTTCGCAACCACATTACATCCCCAACAGAACCATCCAGCCGTCAAAACCTTCCAATTATCCACAAAAACAAACTTTTTAACCCACAAAAGCACTAGACCTCAACATTATTCCAAAAATACAAAACCCTAACTCGACGCATCTCCCTTCAGCGAAATTTTCCATGAGATCCCAATTACGTCTTTCCCGGAAGTCGCTTAAAAACTTTTCGGGTCAAAAACAAATTATTAAGTAAACGAGAGTTGGTTAGCACGAACAGAACTAAAAACAGCAACAAAGGTTTTCCACATCACCGGTTTAATTTTCCAAAAATCCAACGCGGCAACGGTAACTCAGACCATCTGAGTTACCCAAGAACCTCGCCGCACTATGAATAATTCATTCGCTTTTGAATGAGGGCTTAGATTCGTTCTTAATATCCATAAATCTTTGCTGAAATTCATTCCTGTGGAGGAGAACGTGGATGAGAGGCGGGGAGGAGAGTGTGATTCGCATAATCTTCTCCTATAATTAAATTTGAAATAAAGAAGAAAAAAGTGACAAAAGAATGAAATATTTCACTGGAAAACAATAAAATATGTACGACCGGTGAGAGATATCGGGAGCAGAAGGAAACGTGAACGAACGCACCAGACCCGAACGGGGGATAAAAACTCGCAAAACTCTCTCCCGGAATCCTCTCGATTTATGTTATTTTTCCGCGAGGAAATCGGAAAACTGAAATATTCGAGAGCATTATCGATGATTAAATTTCATCTTACGAATATTTCCGCCATTTTTCCTCCCTGGAAACAGATAAAAATTAATGAAAGGAAGACGGGAACCGTTGCGAACTTTCCAAAACTTTCGACCTTTTTATTTATTCCGTCTCCTGACTCCCTACCGCCTCGTCACCACCATCCACGAAATTCTCTCCGTCATCCCTTAAATTTCCCCGAAGGTCGACGAAAAAACGAGCGAAAAGTCATTTGAAAAATCGTAACAAGTAAAAAATTAATGAACCAAGGGATTCGGGGAGCAAATGGGAGCCGTGAGGTGGAGGTGGGGGGTTGTGCTCTGGAAAAAATTACTCAAAAAATAAACTCGATGTGCTTCCTTCATCTGTTTATTTTGATAATAAAACTTTAATTTCCGTCCCTGACTGTGAAAGTCTTCCGCGACACAACTCTAAAGTTTGTTTTCCAAAAACAGCCGAATATCCGGGTTTGGGAAATCTCTTCTCCTGTTCACTTCACGAAAACCCCATTCCCATCCGAGAAAACTTTGTCTTTTATGTCTTCCGACCCTGATGATCGATATCACTTGACCTTGCCTCCTTTAAAATAAAACCGAACGACTGAACCGTAAAAATCTCGAAAGCATCAACAACAAAAGCTGAGGGACTGCTATCAAAGCTCCCACACCGCTAGATTTCCTTTTTGTTTGTCCTCACTATTGTTATATCTTTAGCAACTTGTCAATTCCTAATCCTAAATTTCAGCCACCCTGCTGTAGACCTTTTTCCTTTTCTGTGGAAATAGCATCGACCAAGTTTAAGTTAATCACACAAACGAAACAAATTACGGCAGGATCCCCACAGAGCAAAATATGAGAATCGTGGTGTGCAGTTCTTGAGAGGTGTCGCTTCCCTTCTACCTCCCACACTAAATAAGTATCCTGCGAATACTTTCCTCACAATATTTATGCTGTTTATGTGAAGAGTATGCTAAGTTACGTGAACGGATTAGAATGTTTACCATATCGTAAGACAAAACTGGCAATAGATCTTCCTACAGCTCATTCGTATTTCTCTATTCCAAACAGAAGCGCTGTAGTGTTACAAAATACAACCTCCGAACGCAATTACCAGGTTCATATTTAGCCTGGAAACCTTAGATTTGAGACAGCAACCCTCCAAATGAATGTCATACAAAATATCACAAAACTCTTCCATCAAATTCATACACTAGACCCTTGGTACTCAGCTGCGGCCCACCAAGCCTTAATGAGTGGCCCATTGGCTCAGTGGAAACCGACTGAGTGAAAATTTGTGAAAGGTCGATTGCTCATTGTTAAGTCTGAACTATAGTGCCTGAAAATGTTCGGTGCTCATAAACATTGTTTCAACATATCTTTGTGAGGTGATATACAGAAACAGACTGACAGATGTACATATAGATGATGCGCTGAGGGTTGACTGTATGCATCGAAAGCCGGACTTGTAAAACCTTTTTTTGGAAGTCGTGTGACCCAATCGCAACGGTCACAATGGAAATTTGGTCCAGGAAGGAAAAGGTACCAAGGCACTAGACCAATGTCCCAGTGTCTGTTCTTTCGTGTTTCACGTTTTAAGGAAGTCTAAAACTACTTTCTAGCGACTTTTCATCAACTCAAGAAACAACTGTCACTCTTTCCTGATGATTTCTCCAGCCTCCATTTTTTCTACAGCCCCAAGACCATCCAAAACAAAAAGTCTTGGTAATGACACATTTTAATTTTTAGAAAAACTTTCGTTTAGTAATTCAAACTTGAGCCTCTTACCCAAACTTTCGAAAACTTTTCCAACTGAGAGTGCTCTTAAGCAAACTCCATTACCTCCTTTACCCCCAAAAAGTCAGTTCGACAGCCCTACAACCGGAAACAAACATCTTTTCACACAACCAAAAATTCACGAACCGCCATTTTAAACGTTAATCAAACAACCTGACCTATAGTCCAAATAAATCAATCCGGCACTGCTTCAACAAAACCAACAAGACCGAAATCGAAACAAGAACAAGAAAAACCGCAACAACTTTCAGGTACATGTTCAGACGACGCCTCCAAAATATAGGGAGGACCAAAAAAAGTTGTTTTCGTTTGTAGCGGTTATAATAACAAAAGCGCCGACGAAATCGATTCTTACATATCCCTTTGGGGGGGAAAAATACCGAAAAACTCGGAGAAGGAAAACTGACAACAACTTAATGAACCGGACATGATTTTTATGTCAGGCAAGTAAAATCGAGACATAAAAATTAATTACAAAGGTCCGATGCTTTCGCAAAAGCCCGACATTTAATTTTTTTATTTGCTAATAACGATAAAATCTCTAACACAGTAGCAAAAATGAAGTTTACAGAGAGAAAAAAAATTTTCTGCCTCCCCAGCCCCCCGCCTACGCTTTTTTTTGAGTGGGTTTTCCACTTGTTTTGCCTTTAGTAGAAATCAATACCGACAAGTTGCTGCTGCTGCTTAAAAAAAAGGTTTTTATGGTTCTCGTGAAGAAAGAGAAAAAAAAATTTTTTTTATACAAAATGATTGTACACATAAACACCCTTCGACAGCATCTCTTTCAATTTTGTACCACCCACTCCGCTTCGATGAAGATGAATCTCTGGTATATTTAACTTGTTAGGGCTAACATGTTTTAGCTGTATTGTTCTGTTGGTAAAAAAAAAAACCCCGAGAAGGGTATGCGGTGAATGAATAAATAAATATTAAGCAACCATCCTAATTCAAACAAAACGAAACAAAACAGGAGAAAGAAGGCAAACATCCCTCGAAATTTATTCACAAACAGATAAAAAAGGTAAAAACTCTCCTCAAATAAACAAACGAAATTCTTTCACTCACCAACAGCACCACAAAACAGACCCCTAAGCCATTCACGACTGGACACAGGCCCAAAACCCAACAAAGAATTTATTTCAAAAGTATTGCACAAACCTATCAACAACTCGTCAAATATTCTAACATACAAATAAGCCACATTCGTACGAAAAATTCATTTCATAAGTAATGCACACTTTTACATTTCAAAACATACAAATAATGCGTCACACCTAACATATACGTCACGGTAAAAGTGATAAATCATATATAAGTAATGCACAACATAATGACAAATTACAAATTCACGTAAAAAACTTTAGGAGGACTGAAAAATAGACTTAATTATTATGATCAGAAAATGACATAGATTCTGTATTACACCAAATATATACGTTATGGTAAAAGTGATAAATCGGCGAATATATATATTATTCCCGGAGATTATTCATAATCACCAGCTAAGTTTGGTTAATGTGACAAATTACTGAATATTTATCACATTTACCGGACTAGTTTATGAAATTTTCGACTCGTTATGGGAATATTAATAAAAGTTTGCTTCTGTAACTTCTTACTGACGAGTTTGTTCATTGTTACAGACAAGCAAAGCTGCTTCGGTTGCTTACCATTTTTAGAAAAGTGAGAGAAGCCAAGCATGAGAGCAAAACTTTTATTAAAATCTCAGTTTTTTTTATTTACAACATTAATATACGTTTACAGTATATAAAAAATTATATATATAGAAGGCTTACTATACATTTACAGGCGGAAGGCCTGTGGTGTAGTGGTTAAGTACCAGACTAAGAAGTTATAGTCGCGAGTTTAAATCCTTCAAGTATTCTGTTATACCCAAAGAAAAGTGAAAAGATTAAAACTCTCCTATAGTATAACTATATACAGTATATACGGTACTAATATATACCTTTTATAACTCAATAAGTCACATTAACCAAGATGATATGGTGATTATGAATAATCACCGGGTTTTCTTCTTTTTCGTTTCGGTCACTTCCTCGGATCACGTCCTAGTTTCTCTTTCCGCTTCCTCCAGTATTCCTTCATTATCCAGCTTCTTCCTTTCCCCGGACCACGCTCCCTTCCTCTTCAATTTGGCTCTGGAGCGGAATCTCTAAAGTTCCAGTGTCCAGCCGTGTGATACCCAGTCCTTCAAGATCTCTCTCGCTTTCCAGGAACCACGCCGGTCTCGTCTTGTTCTTTACAAAGTACTGGAAGATCTTATTCGTCAGACTTTCTGGATCCAGTCTGCTCAGATGACATCTGAGATCCTAGGGAGGTACGTGTATAACTCAGCGTTGTCTTCTTCTGTACTCCCCGTTTTCCTTGACTAGAGCCTGGATTTGGCGATTTAATTTGGGATTATCACTTTTACCGTAGCTTATATACGGTATTAGTCTCCTTTCGAAAATAATAGATAAATAAAAGAAGAGAAGAGAAAAAAATCAAAATTCCCAAGTCAGATAAATTTATCCAGCACGAAACAGACTCCCAACAACTGAACCTCAAAATGACCTTTTCTTTAATTTCGCGGAAGGGAATCCAATTTCCGGGAAATAAAACCAAAAAACAACGCACCGACCGAAAGCTCAACCTGAATTCAGACAAAAGACTTCAGCAAAAGAGCCATTATAGTAATTGAAGGAAAGAAATGGTTGTAAATAAAACACTGATTAAATAAATATGGAAATCATCAATCACAGAAGTCAGTGGAGAGGAAAAATATGGGCACGCCAGGAGCAAAAGGAAAAAAAGGAAAATCAAAAAGGAAAGTTATCGGAAAGTGATAACCACTAAGAACGTTCGCTTTATATCCATTAAACTATGATTTATGCATCGATGTCAAGGGATATGCTTTTACAATTTCTATAAATAATTTATTGTCCCGAGTGTCCTTTAACATCATCCCTTTTAAATTTCGCCAAACTGTTTAGATGAGTTCTGTGCTGCTGTTGCTACCGCCGCCGCAGCCACCCTTCCCCCCGTTCATCCGTTCACTCATCCACCTTCATTAAAATTAGATCCCGTTCAAGGTTAAACGCGCGGTTCTTTTCAAACTAGACAGAGCTGTAAAAACATGACCTTAACTGGAAGAGTATCGGTTTTAAGTGTAAGATTCAGTCTCCTTCCAGTGCTGAGTCAATTTGACTCGTACTGTAGAGCTCAATTAATTTAAAATGATTCCTACATTCACACAGTCATGATTTGAACTCTCCCTAAGAGTGTGCATTATTTATGAAATAACCCACTTACCAGTGTCCTTTAAAACTAATTTAGATTTCACAGAATACGTCACAATATCAGACTCGTCGATACTGCTTTATGTACTTATATTTAGAGTCAATTTGACTCATCTAATACAACCCAACACTTTCCAATAAAAATTTTTATAAGTCTAAATCCGCGTAATGAAATGAATTCTCCTTAAAAGTGTGCGATATTTATGAAATAGAATCTTGATAACAGTGTGCAATACTTATGAAATAACCCACTAGCCACAATATATCCCTTCAAAACTAATTCAAATTTCACGAAATACGTCACAACATCAGATTCATCGATACTGCTGTGTGTACATATATTTAGAGCAGAGGTTCCCAAACGTTTTTGTCTCGTAGACCCGTCGCCATGTTTTTTGGTTTTGGGTAGACCCCTGCTTATCTGATTTTTGTAAATTATATTCTTTATATTATAAAATAGTATAACGTAAGTAAATAGTTACTACCAGTGTGTGTTGAGATCCACTATTGTGGACCCTCATTTTCACTTCATGGACCTTTAAATTTTTGTTTCGCTGATGTAGACCCCTTGCAGGTTGTCATAGACCCCTGGTGATCGATATAGACCACTGATTTTGAGCCAATCTGACTCATTTGATGCAACCGTACTTTTTCAAATAAAACTTTTAAGAGTCCAAAATTGGCACCATCAATTCTTTCGTTTATAGTATCTTACGAATTGAATCTCCCCTAAAAGTGTGCGATATTTATGAAATAGATTCCTCTGATAATAGTGTGCATTACTTATGAAATAACCCAGTAGACACAATACATGCCTTCAAAACTAATTCGGATTTTACAAATTCCGTCACAACACTAATTATAAACCCATTTTTAGAGCCAATTTGACTCATCCGATACAACAAAAATTTTTTCTAATAAAAAAAATTTTTTTTAGTTTCAAATTGGCATAATCAATTCCTTCACTTATAGTATGATAGTATAAACGTAGTTTTTCATGAAAGCGAGCATTATTTACAAAACAGATTATTGTATAGTGTGCATTACTTATGAAATAAACCAGTCGCTTCTCTACTCCCCTCAAAGCTGCAAAACACAGCATGAAACAGTATAATCCTCGTTTTCCTTATCAAATATACTTATATATGATATACCGACTCAAAATTTATTTCAAATTTATGCGCGCCTAAAAAAAATGGCCAGGTCACTTCAAAAAAAAATTTTTTGTTCGTTCACGGAAACTCCCACCAAACTACTAAAATGGAAGTTCCAACGAAATTCCGTTTCCTCTAGAATTCAATTTGGTTCGAATGACCTTGAGCGAAAATTAATGAAATTTTCCGTTTTTAAACAGCAGCGAGCCCTTTTTTATCTCGAAATTTTGTAAATTTATTACCCATCCCTCCCCCGGCGAGGGGGGGCACTATTAGCACAATAATTATTAACCTCTCCGCCTGTAAAACACATCCGACACACAAAAAACAATTAACTCTAGGACCTAGGAACCCGAACGGTTTTCGTATCTCGAACGCTAACGCTGACAACTGTTGCTGACCGCTACACCCGACTACCGAAATTCCTTCTTCATACCACCAAACTATGTCGGATTTCTCGAACAACACAACATGCAAAGTTTACGAGAAAAGGTTTTCATCCCCGGAGGGTGGGTGGTGAAATTTTTTCCTTCGCATTTTTCCCCGTCGTCTCCTTTTTATGTCTCCATCCAACGTCATCGAAGGGACAATTATTCACGCGAACGGAAAACGGCGGCACCGGAAAATAAAATAAAATTCAAATTGAAGGCTGAAAGATGTTATCGATTTGAATTTAGAACGGTTGAGCCTTCCACACCAATCATGTCACCGATTTACGTTCGACTGATTTTGGAAATTGCGGAGGAGGCAACTTCCCGGGTATTATCTCGCAAAACTTCTTTCTTCGACTCATTCCTTCCTACGTTGTCTTTCTCAACCGGAAATGGCCACCATTTCTCTCTTTATTCTCCTAGAAAGTGAACACACGAATACGCTCGAAAAACTAACGAAATGGAGGAAAACCGGGTGGGTTCACAGCCCCGTGCGATTCCTTTCAATCAGTATTCAAAGAGCAAAACAAAATTTTCGTTATTACCCCGACTCGCAGTAGAAAATTGTCTTCTGCTCTCTGGAGAAATAATAAAAAATAATTTAATTTTTCATCCGAAACAGGTCTGAAAGTAACACAACTTGACAACGCTAACTTTTATGTAACCCATCCCTCCCTCCATGTCCCAATTCTTCGTTTGGAAATCTTTTCCCGAATCTCCTTTCTTCGATATTTTCTTCCAAACTCGATGATGATTTCCCAACCATTCTTCCGCAACTCCATTTTGAGAAGAAAGATGTTAGATCTTCTAGTAACATGGAAGATCTCCTCCCAGTTAACTGAAATTTTCATCAAAAGCTCATTTCATAAATAATGCACAATGCTATGGAGGGTTTATTTCATAAGTAATGCACAACAGTATTCCTGTAGTAAGGAATAGTTTAGTTTAGCTCAAACCTCCTTTCTCACCCTTGGCAATAACAGGATTGGAACTCCTGTAGCAGTGGTGGGGTTACCACTACACCAGATCTCCCGCTTAGTAGAAGGAATGGAAGAGGAAGACATGAGTAGGTACGATCAGGAAAACCTGTTGTTGGGTTTATGAGGCGTCGTTGGTCTTCTTCATCAAGGAGTAGAAGGATTGGGTCGAGCTCCCAGATGTCAATTTTATCCTTTACGATGTCATTGGAACAAAGGAAGGAAAGTTGACGATGATGCACAGGAAACTGGACCGGAAGTGTTTCAGGAATAGGAGTTATACTGAAATAATATAAAAACAGTATGTTGGAAACGGAACAGAATATTTTCGAAGATAGTAGTCACACTTACTTGACATAATCATCTTGTAAGTTAAATTTGAATTTGGTCTGTTATTGGTGGATGGACAACAGGACAACAGGGCTGCGTCACTGTTAGCTATTCTGGTTTTCTTCATTCCAGGAGAAAAATCTAAATCTTCAATTAATCAAAACCTAAAGATATAAGATCGCAAATAAACTTTCAAAACTCAGGTACAAAGCAGAAACTTACTTACACCAAAACTGTCGTTAAAAATCAGGTCTCATACTGCTGACCCGAAAGATAATTCTTCGTCCACGACCCTCAAGTAAAATGAAAACACAACATGTTTACAAGACGATACCAATGTTATATTAAGACCACCGGCCAATTTGACGGAATCGTAATCTGAATTCATCCATTTTGATACCTGGATCTACCAGAGATACCACTTGACTCAGTAAGATTTTCTCCGTTCGGAAATCCGAGGAGTGCCAGAAATTACCAACACAAATATAGTTGGATTAACAGATCAACATCTCCGATGCCTCACTCCCAAATAAATGATTTCAGGAAAACTAGTGAATTCGACATCTTCCAACTAACTTTGTAACACCTGATACACTCAAAAGAAGAGCTGAAATAGTCCAACAGCGAGAACGGGAACGGAAAACGAAAATTAATTTTCCAAACGAAAAAAACATATAATTCATCCGCCATTGTTCCCTTCGTCTAAAACACCTTTTACAATTAACTTTGACGTAAACAGCGAACCTAGATTGTGAATTATTACCAACAGCGAATGGTGTTAGAAGCTTTGGGAAATAATTTCAACCAATATCCCGTCTTCTGACGTGAATTCTTCATGGCCAAACTTCGTTAAAACGAAATTCTTGTTTTCTTCCTTCATCCCCTTCCCTCCCCGCCACTCAAAAGGTATTAAGAAATCCTTGAACACAGAACTGAACAGTCAGCAACAGCAAAGGAATCTCCAAAATTTCTCTTTTTACTTCTCATCTCCTTTCTCCGGAACATCCCAAATTGATCATCGCCAACGGACTGCAAGATGAAAGCTCTATAAACCTGAAACGACTTAATCCGAATCTCGGCTCACCACTAAAGGCGAACAGCGGAAATCGTCGAGTGCACTCAACAAGATGCTCCTTTTCATGTAAATTTGTCGCAAAATAAGTTCGATATCGAAAATCGATATTCTCAAAACGAGGTCATACCTTCGCAAAGAGAAATGGAGGAAAGGGGCGAGGCGGGGGGTAGAAACAAAACGCCGAAATCGCTTATCTTGAAAGCAAGAACGTTCGCTTATTTACAACCAACAGAATATCGGTACAAAAAAAAATATGTCTACCCAAAGAAGAGCCAAATACCACCTCAAATTCAAATATAAAAGTAAATAAATGTTATTAACAATACAGACGACTTGAACACATCGATAAACTGTCTCGAGTTCGTTGTTAAAACAGCTCCCATCCTCCATCGTTTCCGTGCCATCATCATCATCATCATCATCTCTATCTCGCATCGACCATAGCAACTTTTCTACCGCTTCTTAGTGCGCCATTCAATTCGCGGAACTTTATAGCATCGAATTTATATTCTCCTCCCTAATCTTCTTCTATTTTACATCGGAGATCCCGATATCGTTTCACTTTGTACTCACAAGTGCTCGTAAAATGCTTTGTCATGACAATACATCTTCATCGCTGAAACATTTATTTGGGAACAAAGGTAGTCTCACCCCGACTATTTGGTTTTTAAGTTTCACCTTTTATCACCGCATAAAAAGAGACCGGAAGTTTAATTCCCCATAACCACTCTCGAAGAATCCCTGATAGTAGGTCTACCGGAAAGTTCTGTCCGATTGTGCTACAGCAATTTTTCCATCCATTACTCAGTGTGTACTGTATATATACTAACCTAAGAAATGAACTAAAACGAAGAAGATTCATACTTTATATACACATTTAGAAGTTTTGGGTTTATCACAAACGGCGTCACTGTCCCAGCAAAAACGCACAGCACTCAAAACACTAAAAACGCGCAGAGCACTCCCCGTCTCAACCGAGAAAATGAAAAATGTCCGACGTTTCGCTAACTTTAAGCTGTTAGCATCATCAGAGTTTCAGTAAGACGGGGTTTGTGACAAACCCAGAAATTTTATATGTGTATATAAAGTATGGAAAACGACAGCGAAACTTTAAACACAATCATCACGAAGACGATTCATGTTAGTACTAACCGATGACGACTGATAAAGTTCATTTAGACTGCTATACTGTAAGATAACTAGATGCTGTTGGATAATGAGAATAAAAATATTTTGCTGACTTATTGGCTTAACAGAACGTTACTACCTCTAACTGTCTACTGAAACGACATTTTCCTTGATTCAAGTAGTCCACTCTGCTATCTGTCAATCGACGATTATTTTGACGCCAACAGTATTCTGTACGAATCCCAACAAGGATGGAATGGTACTGAAATATATTGGAAGTGTGTCTAGTGATTGTGCAGTTTCTAGGTAGAGCATACAGAAGACGTTTGGAAAGGTTTTATGACTAGCAAAATGAGAGTTTGAGATTTTTTCACATCCTACAGTTGCTTAAAGTGAAACTTAATATGAGCGTTTAAAGGGAGCCATTACAAATTACAATCACCAAATCTCAAATTACAGCACAACAGCACATACATATACAGCACAACTAATATACAGATAACCTAACACACAATATATACAAGTGTAAACAATCCAGCCAATCATCAAGAACCCTCCGATACTGGTATAAGAGACTCACTCACCCAACAGGAGAAAAACTTCTAATTTTTAGACTGCTCAACAGATAGCCGGCATTTAGTTCCTACTCAGATTTCTAAGCACAAGAATCCCAAACACAAAACACGAGAGAAAATCTAGAAACAGACTTTGTCACCTCACCGGATTAAGAATAAAAAAGCCAGCGAACAATCTTCTCAGATGACTATCATTAGAAAAATGATTAATAAGAGAAGCTGAGGGAGAAACAGCGATTAAACCACGAATACAAAAAGAAGAAGAAAAGAATTCCTCCCTTCAATCAACCAAACAGAACGAAGAAGAAGAAGAAGAAAAGGAAAAATCCAAAGGCTTAAAAATTTCCAATGAATGAAGAAGACGTGGACTGAAAACAGAATCGGAAACGATTTGTTCTTGACTGTTAAGCCATGTTGAATGTCGACAAGCTTCTGCAGCAAAGTTTATTTTTCTTGCTTATTTTAGGCTGTAGTTTAAACAACCCAATTCCAGCTTTCTCCTTACAAATCCGCAGCTCAACCCCGAAACTTTCGGGCAAAAAGCAAAGAACCTAGTCCTTCTGACTCAACTCGATCCTTACCACCTCCTCCCGTTCTATACACTTCCAAGTCCTACGATAATACCCTGGGCTATTAAAAACCTTCTCCCCCCTCCTCCCCACCGCCTACTTTTACTAACTCTAACCTTACCCAAATACGAATGAAATCTGTAGAATCCGATCCTCGACCACCAAAATCTATAATCGCGAGACCGTGATACCGGCCATAAACCAACTTCCTACCTAATTAAACGGATTTAAAGTTGCTCCCTTATCGAAACCATCTTAATTGCTTAACTATTATCAGCTGGAACATGTTTTCAGCAATTTCCAACAGATCGGTGAATAAAAACCAAAACCAACAAAAAAAGGAGAAAGTTCACAAACAAAACCACAGCGGAGTATATATGAAACCATCTTGAGCTTATCGGAAACCCATTTATCTTCTCAGAAAGAGTTTAACTAACCCGAGTTTCCCTCTCGATTCGAGTTTTTCCATCTCGAAAGAAAAGAACCTCAACCAAACATGTTTGGATGGAAATTCTTTTGCCTTCCATTTTCAAAAGTAATTTTTCCCTCGGAAAACAGTTCAAGTAACTATAGGGTGTTTCCAAAATTAAAGTAACGTTTTCATTTTCCGCCATTTTTGCTTTGCAGTTGTTGGAAACTCTCAGAAACGACGGTATCGACGTAAAATTAAAATTACATCTCGAAGACCTTAATGCAAAACAGTTTCCAGCTCTCCCCCCGTTTTATCGAAATATATAGAGTGTCCCCAAATTAATGAAAAATGTGAGTTTTCCGCCATTTTTGCTTTGCAAATTATTAGTAACTCTCAGAAACGACGGTATTGGAGTCGAAGCAAAATTACATCTCGTAGAAACTAATGCAAAATCGTTCCTAACCCTTCTATGTTCTATTCAAATATACAGGATGTCCCCAAATTAACGAAAGATTTGAATTTTCCGCCGTTTTTTGATATGCAGTTGTTGGTAACTCTCAGAAACGACTGTACCGACGTCAAAATAAGATTCATCTCTTAAAGTTCATCACTAAAACCACCTCAACTCTCCTCCGTTCTATTTAAATATACAGGATGCCCCCAAATTAACGAAAATTTGAATTTTCCGTCATTTTTGCATTGCAGTTGTTGGCATCTCTCAGAAACGACGATATCGACGTTGAAGTAAAGTTACATTTAGTAGAACTTCATGCAAAACCACCCCGAACCCTCCTCCATTCTATCAAAATATATGGGGTGTCCTCAAATTAACGAAAAATTGAATTTTCCGCCATTTTTGTTTGAGTTGTTGGCAACTTTCAGAAACGGCGGTATTGGCGTCAAAATAAAACTACATCTCTTAGAAAATCATCACCAAAACCACCCCAGCTCTCCTCTGTTCTATCCAAATATACAGGATGTCCCTAAATTAACGAAAGATTTGAGTTTTCCGCCATTTTTGCTTCTGCAGTTGTTGGCATCTCTCATAAACGACAGTATCGACGCCAAAGTAAAATTACACCCGTAGAACTTAATGCAAAACCATCCCCAGCTCCCCTCCCGTTCTATCCAAATATACAGGGTGTCCCCAAATTAACGAAGATTTGAATTTTGGTATTAAATTGTTGGCTAGACTGAAAAAAGAACGTTTTGACAGCCGAAAGTTTAAGAGCTGTTGAAAATGAAGCGTTAAGCGATCCGACACCATGTTTTCATTACTGAACAATATTTCAAGGACAGTGAAAATTAGGTGGCCCCCAATTTCTACAAAAGTGTGAGTATGCAACACTAATCTTTCTACTTCATGATTCACTATAACCTAACCCTCATATAATAATATTAATATCAAAACCAAAAGATTTGTTTTTTATTTAAACCAAACCTCTCGTCCATCTTTGCTTTTAGGATTGCCAACCCAACAATTTACAACAAAAATGGCGGAAAATTCAAATCTTCCAATAATTCAGAACACACCCTATAGATTTGACAAAAATTTGGTCGATTCTGAGGATTGCATATCAAAAATGGCGGAAAATTCAAACCTTTAATTTTGAAACACCCTACAAAACCACCAAAATGGCGGTGATTCTTTCTCCTGCGGGTCGCGACCTTAAAATTCCTTTTCCCTTATCGAGATTTGGCTGGAAAACTTTCTCCAGATCAAGGGAACGGAACGAAAAACGCAAATTACTACGGGGAAAAATTCAGGAAAATCGCATCGCTTACTGGAAATTAAAGAGGGAAATCAAATTATAATTGGGAGTGAAACCCATTATCACCGACCCATATTTAACAAAACCCTTTTTTTTATCCAAGAAATTTTCATTTATTTTCTTTCAAGACGACAGCAAGTAAGTCAGTGACGGTCATTAAATTTCCCGACGACGTTTTGCATTTTCCTTCTCTCTCTTTCCATCTTCTTCTTCTTCTAAAGAAAAAAATTAACACGTTAATGAACGGTTATTTTGCGTGACAGCAATTAGTCGAGTTAGAATAAATTAATTTTATCCACGTCAAATGGTTTTTGTTATTTGTTTTTTTTTTTTTCTTCTTACATAACCAGACATTCTTGACAAATTGACATCTTCTACAGAGTTGAATGTAGAAAGACTCTATTTTGATGCCAGAGGAAAACAAAACAACAAAATTATAAGAATAATAATGTATCACGCCACCCAGGTCACACGACAATCACAATACTAATCAATCACCTGAACTTAGTGTAACAGAATAAATAAACCATAGAGGTGAATAAATCGCGCCTGAATTACGACCACAAACAGCGGAAATAGGTGAATTGTCTATGTCGGTGGTGTGACGGAGGAAAATCGGTTAAGCTCCCATATTCATAAAAAGTTTTGTTTTATGAAAGTGTGTCCTCTCCTTTATGAGGAGTTTATTAATTTTATAGTTAGTAGTGTAGTGTAGTGTAGTTATTCTCTTTTATCGTCTCCATTGTCATCCTTTATTTCAACAGCAACAGCAGCACGAACAAAATCTAAGATTAGTACAAAACGCTCTGTATTCAATCACTTTTCGTGTTCGGACACGTTCACACCGGGGCGAATATTTGCCATTTTTTCTCCCGTGGGGCGGGACGACACTGTTTCAAGTTTAAACGTGATCACAAGTGTTAGTGACAAAAATTACGCAAATGGTTGAAGCCGGTACACTAAGTGGTGGTGACCCGTCCATGGGTGATGCACAGGGTTATGAGAATTTCCCTGACAAGACTGTTGGGTTAGGTTAAGCATGATCTCCCGGTGGGTCACATCATACTGTTTTCGGAGCAGGGTGGCCCACCGGTGTGTCACGCTTAACCTAACCCAAATTCTTGCCAGGGAAGTTCTCTTAATCCTGTGCATCACCCATGGACGGGTCACCACGCTCACCCCCACTTAGTGTACCGGCTTCAACCATCTGCGCAATTTTTTGTGACTAATACTTGTGATCTCGTGACCCGCGAGTGGGTCACCCTACCCTGAAAACAGTCTGGTGTGACCCACCGGTGGGCCAATTAAAACGTATCCACATAACCAAGAATGTATCACATGGTGATAGAAGATTATTGAGTGTTGATGATATTATAGTATATATTATTATTGTGAAAATATTATTAGAATATTTGATATTATAATATATATTATCAAATTTAATGTGAACTCTTAATAAATTACAGTAAATATTGTAATAATTGATGTAATTTGTACTAATAAACAACTAAAATAATAAAAAACGACCGAAAATCCCCAAAAATTCTAAACACTTCCCCCAAAGATTCGAATGTCTAGAAAACCATAAAAAATACGACAGAAACCTAAAAAACTAAAAACTGACAGGGCTGAAGTTGAAGCAAAACCTTTCACGATTCGGGAATGACATTTTCATTCAGATACTAAAGCTTCAATGTAGACACAAACAATACCAGAAAGCTTTCGAATAAAGGAAAGCTCGCACTTGGTACTTTCCCAAATAAACTTGAAAGGCAACAACAATGTCAGTGTTCCAAACCCATTGCTGTAGGGTGGATTCCTCCCCGGGGTTTAATAATTGACCGTCAAAACCTTCACTGTTCGGCTATAATCAATAAAAGCTCTCCGTTTAGAACAATGAAATGAAGTGTTTGCCATTCCATTCCACAGCATATCGTCTGTCCTCTTCTCCCAACAAAACTTTTGGTCTCCGATTTTTTTCGCCCCCTTATTTTAAAGGGGCTCCGAGGAATCAAATTCCGATTCCAAATCAGTTTTCAAAAATGTCTTCCCATTCACCCGAATTCAATTTGAAATTCCTCCCTCATCCCTTCAGACTCTTCATCTCATTCACATTAACAATTCCTCTCAGCCTTTTATTGTCTTTTTATCTCCGCTCAAAACTAACTTTTCCCCGCGTCTTTTTACCTTATCTCTGGAAACTGATTCTCCTTCCTCGCGGTTTGTCTGCATACCAACCGAAAACATGTCGGGCTTTTTATATACCATCACCACATTACTCTCTCTTAACTTCCATTACCACAAAAGTTGAGGTTAGAAGGGGGGCGAAAATTGGGTGAAAGTTCGAAAATTCCATCCGAGAATTCCCGAGGGGTGTACAGGTGCTTCTTTTTAAAAGGTTTCACAGCCTCGTAAAATAAAGGAAGAGAAGAACGGGTGAGGGAGGAAGGGGGTGGCGGAGAAATCGAGACTTTCAACTTAAAAACTTTCAAATTTCAAGCAGCTTGAAAAGAACCCGAAATTTTTGCCAGGAGAAGGAAAGAAGCTTAAATACTTTATGAACTCCAAGAATCGACTTGAAGCCATTCTTTCATCTGATATTTCCGAGAGAGAAAAAATATATATTAAAATAACCGAAAAATAATATCGTATATATATATATATTAAGATATTCAAGTAAATAAAACGTAAGTCTACAAACACGTAACAGACAGGCTTTAACAGACTGCAGTAAGTAGTATATAAAATTGTTTAATTTGATAAACCCAAAATATGGCGCATCAATAAATAAATAAATAATAATAACTGTCCCGCATAATAGGCCCGATATTGTTTGGGTGGACAAGAAACAGGAAAACGACGTTTCTATAAATAGCCATCCCCAACACCAACAACCTGGTCCAAAAACACGCCGAAAAGACCACAAAGTGTCGGGATCTCGTGCTACAAGTGCAGAGACAATGGCGGATGAATACTGTTACGACCGTGCCGATCAACATCGGATCCACTGGAGTGATTCCATAGAAACTGCTCGAGACCATTAGAAAGTTAGGGCTGTGGGATCAAATTTGCCAACATCTCCAGAGATGGTACGTCTGGCTACAGCCCAAACGGTTAGAAAGTTTATAGGGTACAGGATCGTCGACATGGGTCCGACAACCTGGAAAGGGCTCCAACAGAACTGGTACGTGTATTTCCCCCTAGTACGTGTATTTTACATGCACTTCTGGGTTTACCAAAACTTAGAATGACATGATGCACTTAGCTATGCACTTCATTCTATAGCCTCTTAACTACTCTCACTAACTTCAGATCCCAATTTCTTCATAAACCAGGCTACTGTAATTTATATCAACGTCCGGAGGTCTGATGTAAATTTTATCCTGTCGGTGCCGGTGGAACCGACTCTCATGCTGCCTGAGCACCAATATTTTAAATCCACAACATTTGAACTTTAGTGGTAATCGTTCACATCTGTAAATAAGTATAAGATCGCTAGCGACGGATGCGCAATCAATTTCGAATGTGACGTCACCGGTACTCAGCCACTATGCTTGTGAAATAATTCATGGCACCACCGTGGGGTCTCGGATGCCGTTTTTATGACCCCATAGTGGGCCAGCGAATGTTATAGTGTTAAAATTTCTGTCGTGCACAATAATATATGCGACAACCAAAGCAACACGCTCAAACTTGTTCGAAAGAGTATACGAAGGATATAGATAATAGAACAAATGACCAGCAATATACAGTGCAGTACAACGAATCGGCAAAGTAACTCGAAGGGCTATCGGAACAACCGCGCTATTTTTCGTAGATAATCTTGTAAATATTTTTATAAATTTATTTTCGTTCGAAATTCGTGTTCTTTGTTATATCTAACACTTAACACACTTAATTCCTGCCAACTTTACATTTACAACTAAAATAGCATATCCAGGTAGGTCTGTCCAGTTAGCTATAGATGAAGAGGTAACCAACAGATGCGAGGAACGCCATTATAGGAACCACTTCCACTCTTGTTCAAGATTCAAAACCATTTCAAATTTAACTCCTAATTCCGTAATATAGAGAATTACAGTATATAATACTATTCTCATTAGTAAGTCTAACAAGTTACAACTTTTCCTACATACTGAACAATTCATTTAAACTTTTAACCGTTGGATTATCTCTCGCCAATAAATCACGGACTGTCGACATCTCCCTCACTCAAAAATAGCTTTCAACTTCGATCGCTTCGTCAAAAAGTTAATCTCCGAAAATTTCTTTTTTCTTCTTTAAAAATGGCGTCTCGATTTGAACTCCAAATGACTTCCATTAAAACTTATTTAAAAGCTCTTTTCCCACTCCACCGACTCACACCTGAAATTCCTTCTTCGCTAAGATATTCCTCGCCCACCTTTCCATCCAGCTAAGAGAAATCAATCTAATTTGCTCTCTTCTCATTAATGTAATTTAAATTCCCGTTAATTTAATTGATGATGAAGAGAGAGAGGGCAGGGCAGGGTGGGGGCAAGAAAAATCGCAGAGCTTTATAAATTTCAAAGGAATTTTTTTTTTCTCCTTCAAAAAAGGAAATAATTCCGGATGAAAAGTATAGAATGCAACTCAATTACAGAGAGATGGAGGAAGAGAGGAGAGGAAGGAAAAGGCAAAGATAGAGAGATGAAAGAAGGAAATAAGATCTTTCTGGTTTAATTGAACCTTTTTCTAATTTCTGATTCCCAAAAAAGGGAAGCGGGTGGGGCTGGAAGGATTTTCACAACGTTCGGAGTCGATGTGAAATTTAAACTTTTTTTCTGGGGGTCGTCATCGCATTTTTCCCCATCCGGAAAACAGAGAAATCTTCCCCGGCTTAATGCATTTGTTCTGTTCACTTTCAATTTAAAAGGTTTTCCGACTCATCCGGCCTTTACATCACCCAAATGTCATTTGATTTGGGCGTTTTTTTTTGGGGGCTTGTAATGTTTTAAAATTGTTTTTCCAGTTATTCCTACCCCCACCCCTACCCTTCTCCTCTTCCTTCCTCAAACAGCGCTTCAACAACCACTTTGGCTAATTACGATCGGAACTAGGATCCATGCCATTATCAAGAGGAAACAAATTTCGAAAAATGCTGACGCTTTTTTTAAAATGAACTTTATCGCTACTACACCCGACGTTCCCCGTGTTTATTTTATTTATTTATTTATTTATTTATCTACTTCTTTTTGCTGAGAACCACTTTACTTAAACGGAACATGGTTCGGTGTATTGGACTGCAAAATGTGTTTCCTAAAGTAGATGAAAGGAGTTAGCCCTACTGAGTCCTGAAGGAAGTTAATTATGAGAGGATGTTGGGAGCAAAAGGACAAATCCTTCCTCTCCTTCTATACACAATTTTTAAAATAGTTTCCCTCCGCTTCGTTCTGTTCTTGCTGTTGTCTTTACTCCTGTCGGAATTAAGTCACTATAAAATTGGAGACATCCACTTCGATGACCCATGAAAACCTCGACACACAAATTCAACACAGGTTTCAGCGAGTCTATGGAAAGGGACCTTGGAGCCTTTTCTCAATAATGAGCTTATGGGAGAGAAGGTTGTAGAAGGTTCGAGTGGTTTCTGGAAACTTCGAGTTCATTCTTAGCTTACCTAGGACTCCTCAACGTCAGGGTTCAGTGACATTTCTTTCATTGTGAATTGTTGTATTTATGTTGTGATTATGATAATAAACTGTATCTTCAAAATTTTTTATTTTAATTTTGTTCTATTCCTCATTTTCCCTTGACTTCCTGTCAGTATTGGTTTCATAAATATTGCACACTGACTTGGCGAACTCATTTCATAAATATTGCACTCTCTGGGAATATTTATTTCACTAATAACGCACTTTTGGTTGATTTTTCATAAATATTGCACACTATCCACCAGTATTGGTTTCATAAATAATGCACACTGACTCAGAGAACTCCTTTCATAAATACTGCACACTCTATGAGAGTATTTGAAACTCACAACATCCTCAATAGATGGTAGTTCAGCCTCGACTCCAAGAATTTATTTATGAAATAAACTTCTCAAGAATGTGTGCAATATTTATGAAATATATTGGAAGATGTACTCTTATCTTTAAAGGGTTGGAAACCATTGATCTGCATGAAGAATATGCGGCCAACTGAAGTCAGTCAGTCAGCGCAGTATGACCAGTAGGGGTAGTAACTCGAGCGGCTAACAGTCTTTTTTGTACATCCTTCTTATTTCAGTATATTTGATTATCGTTTGGTCGTTTTGATATCCGTCCGAATTGCTCAGCTGATTTGTTGTAATACATTGACCACGTGACAAAATTTCAAGGAGTCTAAATAAAAACAAAACCGGATATCCACAATCCTCTAGTCGAGCTAACAAAACATGAAAATCGAATCAGACAAAGCTGTTCCCGGGAAAATTTTTTATTCTCCATCCCACTTTCCAAAACGTAGATTCATCTCATTTGAAGAGTTAGGAGCAACAAGCCACATGACCATTTTTGTTTTCTAATTAATGAATAACAATTTTCTATTTAAAAGACTAAGCACAAACCCAAGGAAAGCTTTTATTCGCTCAAGATAGAAGATCCCATTTCGAAATTTTCTATCCCCGCTAACTTATAGCTAAAAGTTTCCAACACCTTCAATTTCGTGTTTCCCTCTGAAAATCTTTTTCCCAACCAAAAAAAAAAGTCGAAAAAGCAGAAGAATTTCCAAACTTTTTGATTTCCCGCAAGTAAAACCCTGACATTCAATCGCTTCCAATTAAGGCCCTTCTTTTTTCCCTTCAACGCGAATGAAAATTTCACCCCGAGGAAAATCTAACGCGTCGAAAGGTATCTTGTTCACTTTAACTGAACGAAAACATTCTGTTAGTCCTATCCATCCTCGCATAATTTCTTTCAACGTAAACGGAGGATGAGAACTGTATTCACTCTTAACCACCTACTTCCATTCTTATGCCCCCCCAAAAAACTTTCACAAAACCATTATAAAAATAAGCGTTGCGTGGGAAACCGAAGGCTAAAGAAAGAGAGAAAATTTATTTAAATTCTTCCTCCCATCCCCCACCGCTCCTCCTACACTCTTTCTGGTAAGTCTATATTTTCGCTTCTTTTTGGGAAGGAAGGAAACCCAAAAAAAAAAGAAAACAATTTTCACTTTGTTGTAGAAGCACAAAAGAATCTTTATCATTCTTGCGGGAGCTCCGAAGAGAAATTCCTCTCCTTATGTTTTCATGTGTTTTTAAAACGGCAAGAAAGCCAACAAAAAGTCGAAGAGAAACTTCTGACTTCATTGTTCTTTCGGATTTCACAGAAACTTCTGTTTGCGACGGGATCAACTCTCGCATGATGCAAACTTTCATGAGTAGAGAGAGAGAGAGGCACAGAAAGAAAAATCCCTTTGTAAAATCTCGTGAGAATCTGCCTCCATATTTTTGGAGATAACGTTTTGACTTTTACCAGCCGAATTTTTCCCATTTTGAAAACCTCTAGCTCTAACCAGTGTTATCCCCCCGCTCCCAAAAAAGTTAGATCCTCACACGAATCCTCCTGTCAAAAAAAAACCAGAAACCTTCCTCTTCTTCCTTCTTAAAACCCTTTTAGTGACCAATTCCCTTCTGGACATGGATACACGACCACAACCTCTAAATCTCTTCCCTCTCATTTGCTACCGCCTTTTGAGTATGTGTCACAAAGCCAAAGACTTTAGTACAGAACAAAACAATACTTCACTTTACAAGAAGCAATATTTGTATACGATATTACTTTCCGGTTCATATGATAATATAAACAACCATATCATCATCATGTGTCGTCTCCAAGTTGAAGGTTGGCAAAGAACAGGACTATGGCGACCTTGGATGCTGCCGCTCGGAATAGGGCGGCGGATGTCATGCCGAACTATTTTCTTAGGTTCTTGAGTCACACAAAGTTTTTCGTCTCCCGGGTGCATCATCATACAATTGTCAACCTCACCTTCTCGAGGCTCTGGAGACCGAGTAACCGCCGGAACAAGCGCTCAACCTCCCTTTAGCCAATACCTTAGGGGGATGAGCTGTAGGAAGCAAGGCAGCCTTTTGTTCTGGGCAAGGGAAATTGTCCTCAAAGGCTGAAGAACCACTCAACGGTCCAATGGCAAACCATCGCATTACCATTCCCTTGTAAAAATCAACATGGCTGAAAACAACCATAAACCTATAATTTTCAATTGTGTGTGACACAATTGTGAGTTGATTCTTTTATACCTGTAATCCTAAACCCCAACTGTACCTTCCCTCCCTTGAATTCCAGTTCTACCTTACACCCTTCCGGTAGGAAAATTCAATGTATAGATATACATCCCCCAAAATCTAAGATTCAACCACGGCACTGACCAGTTATAACATGAGTATAGTATTGAAATAAGTCTTAAACCACATTTTGCATATCTTTGTGTACTTTCCCTCATTTTAAGGATGTAATACACATAACTAAAGTCACTTTGAGCACTGATTAACATTTCTTCCTCTCTCCTACAAAACCCGCAGTAACAACGAAACAAATAATCCAGTCAGCCAACGCCCGCTTTTCCTTTCTGTCCATTCAAACCCGATCGTGGTCATCGTCTCGAAATACGGATGGCCTCGAACCGCATGAAATGGATTCCTTACCAGCTGTGCACACAACCCCCACCACCACCTCCACCCCCCGACTACATCAGCGAACGCTAATGTCAACAATTAAATTATAAAATCTCATTCGTATCGCTCGGTCCTAACCAAAATCAACATTAACGATCTTCCTAAAGCAAAGTACTCGCCAAACTCCGAAACCGAACCCTTGTTAAAGGCGATTTGCTGCTGCCTTGGGACCAATACACCGAAAATCCCAACTTGTGATACAACAACGAAATATCATCATCATCATCATCATTCCTTCGTATAATCTTAATCATATTACGCGCCATCATTAATCCTCGTTCCTCGTGACTCTTATTACATGTTTCTCTGCCATCCCCCAACGGAGGGAAAATTTTTCCTCCTTTTTCATTTTATTTTTTTATTCCTCCTCCTTTATAAGCTCTTCTCTCTTAAACGCATCATTAAAAAAAGGAAGAGGCAACAAAATACAATTACGAAAAGAACAAAAGCCGAGTCAAATATTTAAAAACAAAAAAAAAGGTCAGCGATGGAAACGAGAACAAAGTTTATTAAGAGAACCCCCATCATTGTTTCCAGATTTGAACCTGGTGAGAAAGAGAGTAGAAAACCAGTGACGACGATGATGAGGAAACAAGATGACTGGGCACTGAGCCAAACGAATCATCCACCACCACCACCACAAAGCATTTTTAAATCCCAGAAACCTTACAAAAAATACCAAAACAAAAAAAGCTCATTTCTCGAAAAAAAGGTTAAATCCTAAAAGTCGATTAATAACGCGAGAGGGAGGCGGGGTGGGAAATGAAAGCGAGAAGAAGAAAAATGGAGGAGGAGAGAATGAGGCAGAAACTAATTTAATAACACCAAAGAGGAAAAGATCTCTGGGATTTTTTACTTTCACTAATTCCAATAAATTTTTTTTTCTTCATCGGAGAAAAGTGAGACCCAATACAAATCACGGCTAACGGAAATTCTTATACAGCTCTGTCCTCCTCCTCCGCCAGTCCCTTTCCTTTTTCAGGTCAGTTTTACCTTTTCGAAAAATCTTATTGAAAGCTCCTCTAAAATAAGTTCAAAAAACAGGAAAAATACTTGACGACCTGCTTTTCCTTCTTCCGTTTCCACTTTAGCTACTGTCATTTCACCCCGTTTGTACATCAGAAAATAAAAATCAAAAATTAAAAAACTCGGAGAATTTCTGCTTTTCACGTTTCTCGATTTACAATTTTTCCACTTTTTATAATCAGATCCCTTTTTTCTATTTAGAAAAAAACCTTTCGCATCGAATTTGATCTCACAAAAAAGCTTTGTCGAAATCCAAAAATTCAGGCCCCACTCATTTCGATTAAAAGCATTTAAATAAATAAAATCATTCGAATGAAAACAAATTTTTCTTGGTCGTGATTGTGAAACACTTTTCCACCCCCCAACCCCCGTGGTTGGATTAGCACGTCTACGTCATCACGTAAATAAGCTCTCCGAACATTAAGTCCTTCTCGTGTTCCTATAAAATCCCTGTTTCCCCCCCTCCCGCCTCCGTGGAAAAGGTCCGCGGGAAAAATTCATGAAATTAAAAGCCGTGGCGAGGAGAAAGCGATCGCGCCCATCACATCCCGATTGATGGCTTACCGCTGATTTAGTTCAATATTGCTACAGGGATTAATAAAAATTCATTTGGAAGGCCCCATTGTTTAATTATTCTTAGCTGCGGTTACCGGTGGCCGACCTCAAAAAGTCTCACACCGGCTTAAGCACCAGGGACCCGTCAGATAACACTAAGCCATTCGGACAGGACAACAGACCCCTCGTGTGATTTATATTTGATCGGATTAGAATAGTCTCGAAAACCCGATTTTGGCCATTTTTATCGACACGTGTAGTCTGACGTCGATTACTCAACAAACGGCAACATATTTGACACCGGCAAAGCAGTGTGCAATATTTGTGAAATAAATTGTCCGATCCGGTGTGCAGTATTTATGAAATTAGCACTCCTAGAAAGTGTACAATATTAAAGCAATAAATAGTCCAAACTAGTGTGCAATACTTATGAAACGAGCACTCCCAGAAAGTGTGCATTACTTATGAAATAAATAGTCCAGTGTGCAAAATTTATGAAATGAGTCCAAGTGTGCAGTATTTATGAAATTAGTCCGCAATATTTATGCTAGTGTGCAGTACTTATGAAACGAGCACTCCCAGAAAGTGTGCAGTATTTATAAAATAAATAGTCCAATCCAGTGTGCGATATTTATGAGAAGAATACTCCATCCAATTTGCAGTATTTATGAAACGAGAACTTCTAGGAAGTGTGCATTATTTATGAAATAAATATCCCATAAAGGTGTGTCATGCATAAGCAGCTTGACATGACACATAACCGTAACTTCAATAGGCCTATAGTCTTAAAATTGGCACATTAGAGCTGGGGCGGACTTATACTCTGTTCTGTACTCTTAAAAATTATTGATGACACCGGTAGTGACTAAGAAAAATTTTAAACACAATTAGACGGTAGAGGAAGATGAGATTATAAAGGACTCTCAGAAACAAATATAAAAGACAACAAAACGAAAAACTCTGTGGAATCAATAATATAACGACAATATATATATATTGAATCATTTTATCTTCATCCTGTGATAAGAATATAAGTAAATTTGAACACCGATGGGTCTAACCCACAGAATAGAAATCCCAGTAGATTTAGTGTCCAACTGCAACACCATTTCGACTAACTACAATACAGTGAAATGTTACAGTAAAATAAATGAATTACCACTTCGTTTCCAGTCTCTCTCTCTCTCTCTCCCCCGCCTCCCCAGTAAAATCTATTATCGTATAAAAGTCACATACATAAAATAACGGCGACATTAAATAACGTTTTTTCGGGAGGTGACCATTTCGAACATGTCCTAAAAAAACACCAAACACCAGAGGAAATGAACAATTTAACATTACCTCTGCATGTGACAACAACAACAGCAAAAACATTTCGAATGACTACAAAATGACGCTTCATTCAGGGAGGAGGATATATATATTCGACCGTTAAAATGCCATGATGGGATGGTCAGAGCAATTCAAACTAGTTGAATAATCCATGAGAAATTCGGTTAACGGCTTAGGAATCCTGACAACGGAGCGACCTTCCGACACTGAAATCCGATCCTCGCACATTCCATGTCAAAGAATTAGCAAACAAAAATTAAAAAATTTTGGCATTTCTGAAAGCTTGCCCGGATTAACGGAACCCATTTTACGAAATTTAAATGTTTATCATTCTCGTTTCCTAGCCCTCCCGTCTCCTCCTACCCGATTCTGGTTATCATAACCATCCGAAGAATAGACAGTTACGTTTTCCTCCGAGCAAAATTGCCAACCGAAAATATTTTACATGCAATCCCGAAGTTCTAATTATTCCGAGTTTTGATTTTCTACGCCTCCGGAGATTTCGCGACGAGAATAAACATCAAATAAACGAGAAAATTCGTGTACATAAAACTTCCCATTCATATCCCCAGCTATTATTAATAGGTTCGGGTTTTCCACCACCACCACCACCCCTTACAGCCCCGGCTTCCCCTCATTTCATAGGTTCGCAACCTTTCCGTGATCGTGGGAAATCAACACTTGTTCGACTGTACGTGTGTGTTCGACACTGTGTAGGCGGGTCTCCTACCCCCTGGCAAAAGCTCTCTCGACAACGGAGAAACACATTAGTTTGAAACTACAACAAACAAATAAATCGGTTTATACACGACAGCGCACACGTGAAAATTCATCGATGCGATGTCATGTGATAGTTAGCAAAAGCCAGAAGGCTTTAAATTACCCCCGCTCCCGTCCTCGTTCTCTCTCCTTACCAACCTTGCGTATGAAAATCTAAACGGAATCACAAAGCCGTGATGAGTGCTTTGTTTTTAGACTCAAAGAAACTGTCGGAACCGCACCCCCACCCCTCAAAAAGGGTTTCTCCTCCAAAAAGCGAACGCCTACCACCTCGCAACCCCCGGGCCTTTTAATTATCCAAAAAAAAACTTCCACGAGGCTCAAGTGAGATTGATGAGATCGACTTCTTCCTCTCTCGAAACTAATCCGAAGTTTAAATCGTAAAATTATCAAAGCCCTTGAGATTTTCAATCCGATATTCAAAACAATGCGATTGAAAATGAAAAATGCCCCCTCCCCCGCTCACTCTCTCTACCTCTCTTCACTCAAAAATACTGGTCCTCAGAGACTCACACATTTATTGAAAACTGAAATCCGTACACAACAGATTGGAAAACATAACAGAAATAAATTTTCTGTCTTTACCTGAGGGAGGAGGTGGTAAGTGGGAGGCAGGCAGCTGGAGAAACAAATTCAGCAGCTGGAGAGGGGGAATGGCTGTTGGGGATTTTACGAACTTAATACAAATTAAAGTTTTTGCTCTCGTTCAGCTACCATTACACACCTTCCAACATGCTCACCTACTCGACCTATTTTTCTAGCCACTTTTTAAATATGAGGATAAAAGGAGATGAAGAAACCCGCACATGAGTGATTTCCTTCCCGAATCTTACAAAATGCTGGAGGAGTTTGGTTCCTTTTCAAAATTGCTCACCCGTAAAACATTTTTTTTTGCCGGGTCCAACGAAGATTTTACTCTCTCGCCCATCAAGAACACTTAAAACGACAAATTTCCACTGCGACCATCAATTGTTTGCTCTTTTGTGTTTCCGTCAAAAGCAAAACACTAATGAGAGTACGTCTACACGACTTTCTCTCAACCTCTTTCCCATTTCCTTTGTGCCAAACTTCTGGCTGAATATTTAAGCAAATTTTCAGCTACCGATTTCCAACCCCACATACCACCAACATCCTCCCCGTGTAACGATTTTAGCAACTGCCTATTATTTTCGGTACTAAATTACCTATTTCAGTTTGTTACTTCGTGCACGTGTCAGCACAAACTTTTTCCACGAAGGAGCGGAAACCCCACGGCTGGCAGTGGAAAAATTCGAAATTATACATCCAAATAACGCGTAATAATTATAATTTATAAGCTTATACTAATTTTCTTTTATTTCTTTTGTTTGGGAAACTTTTCTCGGTAAAACCCCTCAGAGCCGGGAATAAGTTGGATGATATAAATCATCCCTCGTTGAATTGCTTCTTTCTTCTTGTCTCGCGAGTTTACTCGCGAATCCGCGCCTCCTTTTTCGGCTCAAGAACCCGAGTGACACATTACTCCATTTCCCTTTATTCTTAGTCTGATGGGAAAATACGCTCGTGTCGCACCATGATTTCTCTTCATTTTCTTCCCGACTGGAAATGTTTGGGGTTCCGGTAATATATCACAGCGACGCCACTTACATACATCACAAAATGTATTTTTGTCATCGTAAACCCCCACCGCCCCGCAATTTCAAATCTCCCTGAAATTAGCTTTTGTAAAAATTTCCAGCCCTTATAGGAGATACTAGTTAGTCCGACGAACAAGACCGGATTTCGATGGCTCATAAATTTCGGAACTCAGGAAGGAAAACCCTCCCCCAAAGTTACAAATTTTTTAAAAATCGGATACTCCCGGGAAAATGTTTGGTCCCTCCTCCCCCGGTTCAAAATTTCGAGAATTTTCTAATTTCGTTACTTTCTCCATCGTGATGTCAGCAATCCTGCTTCATCTCTCCCTAAACTCTCAACTCAACACTTGACTCTTCGAGTCTTTACTTTGGCTTCGGCTCGTGTAGAATTCGCGCCACACAAACCCAACCTCCTCCTTCCCTCTCCTCCACCATCCATCCATTTTCCTTTTATCTTCCCTTTTTGAGAATCTCGTTAAGTATCAACTTCACCTAAAATCTATAGGGTTTCCAGAACCTTCCGTAAAATACGAGTCTGAGCCCGATTGTCAAAAACATTAAAACTTTAAAGTGTAAATGAAAATCCTCCTTCCCCCCCTCCCTCCTCCTCTCTTTCTAAATTCCAACTTTGAACACTTTCACCCAAAATCACTGTTTCTCGAACCCAAAAATACGAATGACTCTAGTAAAAACGTCTCGAGCAGTGCCACGATCAAATTGGTTTATTGATTAATAGACGGTTTAAAAATAAGTCTTTCGGTCCGCAAATAAATCTCTTCTCAAAAATTTTTGTTTTACCTTCCCCCAGCGCCCCACCGCCCCACTCTCTCTCTCCTTCAACCAAATCCGGTTGCTATCGGCAAAATTTTGTTTTATTTCCCTCTCGAAAAACAAACTTTTTCTATTCCTTCGATTCGAATGTAAAAAACATTTTCGAAATTTAATTCCTTCTGTCTTTTGCAAAAACTTTGACTTGTGAATATTGTACGCTGACACCGGAACACCTAAGCGCGAAAGAATTTTAATTTTCTACGGGAAAATGTCAGACGTTTTCTGAAAACAAAGACTAATTGAAAATTCGATGCCAGATTAAAAACCGACGATTTACTTCTTCAACTCCATTCCGACGGCCAAATTCCAAGAGAATTATTGTTGGCGTTTAAACCCCCTCCGCCCCGGAAAAAAATTTGAGCAAACCCAAACCTAAATTTGTGTATGTTGATATATACAGATTTCAATTAAACCGAGTCAATTTGACTCAACACACTTTTTAAGAAACCGAAAATCAATGACTGGGAAAACGCTACCAATTTAATTAATTACGAAAGGGATTAGCAGCTCAAGAGTGTATTACTCACTGCACCGATTTGTGCATTATTTTTGAAATAAAAAAGGTCAGAAAAAAAGATTTAAAAAGAATAAAAAATTTTACAGACTGCTAAACAATATCTGAGCGTAGGTTAAATTTAAGGATGTTGATGTCTAGTATTTTTACATGTTTATAATTAGAAAATGAGCCAAATTGACTCAAATACCAATATTAAAGCTTTTAAGCAACATAAATTACTCGAAAATGAAAAAATTTTTTGTGTTTGTACAGACTAAAAACCAAATTTCATAATCAATACAGAATTTGAAGAAAATTTCATTTCATAAATAATGCACACTTGAATTTATATTTTTATTATTTATATGCACAGCCCCTGAACAAACAAACTGAAATAAACGCCGCAAACTAAACAAAAAATTCAAATGAGTCAAATTGTCTCAACTAATAAACCTAGCCTACCTGCGAATGGTCTGTATTCTTATAAATTCGAGACGGGGATTTAAAATGAAAAATTTGTAGGACAAATACAGAAACAACAACGACAGATGTGACACAAGGAGGTATGAGAGGTGTGACAGCAATTTATTCAAAGTGGGGAAATGAGTCAAACAGGCTCATACAGCAAAATATTGAAAATTGTGGCGACCAAGGCAACACGTAACAAACGAACCACAAAAACTTGCATAAAGACGTGCTCAGACTTGTAGGAAGAAGTCTACACGAAACAAACAAATAGAACACGCGACTAAATGAAGCCAGTCGTCCAGTCCAACGAATCGGCGAAGTAACTCGAACGGCTATCCGAATGATTTATAGATTTTGGACATATCTTTGACTTCAAAAAATTTATCTTCGTCCGGAATTCTTATACCCAGCCACATCAATCCACCAAATTCCGTCAGGAATCATTTTAACGGAAGATTTACTACCAACCAAAACACCCCAACGCTTCTAACGAGTCAAACTGACTCAGTAAATAACTGAAAAATGATTCCATTTATACTTTACACGATTAATCGACCATGTAAGTAAAGAACAGGCCCACATTCACATAGAATCAGATCGAAAATCAATTCGCTCAATCCAACTTTCTCAGAAAGAAATTCTCTCTTCCCGTGGAGTGAAGAAGAGCCTTCCCCACCCACCCACTCCCCAAACTCTTCCCCCGGGATCACGTAGATGAATAATCCGAAGCTTGGTAAGAGCATTACGTGCCGAAAGTGCAGATTAATGCTTAATACAACGACTCAACATGCTTTTGTTGGTGGCGTAAAAAAAGGAAAAATTAAAAAAAAAAGTTTTATGTGTCTTTCTCTTTTAAAATCCGTTTAAAAATTTCAACTTCCATTTAATGGCCTTTCCTGTCTCTTCTTGTCCCGGTAAAAACAACTCAACCAAATTAATATTCTTGTTCTTTGCATCGGTAGATTGCATCGCGTCACGAAAACTCTTTAAGTATGATAAAAGTTCTCGCTTTCGTGTCAAAAGAAACACGCCAGACTATCAACAACGAAAAACTATCCGCTCCCAAAGTTAAAAAGCAGAGAGAGAGAGAGATAGAAACTCTCCAAACAGCCATTACAGTCACCGCCCCGAATTTTTCAAAAATGTCTAAACTTCAACCATATATTTAAAAATTTTAATTAAAAACGGTTCTTAATAAATTTCGTATTTATCTTATCACACACGCCAACTAGAAACCGAGAGGGAACGTCTTTCGCCTTTGCTTACATTCGCTTTCGAAATTTCTGTTGAAGGAAAAATTTTATTTGGACAAAAAAAAAATCTTCAAAAGAGCAAAGACTCTCCGACGTAAAGCCATATTTACATCAAACGGCCTTACTTCTTTTAAAACACACATAAATTTCCCTCACTCAATTTAATTACATTCCACTCAGAAGGTCCCAAATGGACAGTTAGAGTTGGGGCCTTTAAACGACGCTCAACATCTGCTAACAATTCAGCCCACGGAGAATACAAAAGGAATTCCGGTTTAATGCCGTTCCGAAGCAATTTATCCTAATTTTCTTCTACAGTAAACAGATAAAAAGTTTCTGTGCCAACCGGAAAACAACCTTCCCTTCAAACGTGTTCCTTATTCTCGAAACCCGCTCAGCCACCGCCTTCTCTCTCCAGTCTCACCATCTCCTCGACCACCAACTTCGCCACAGAAACCGATTTTAATCATCGAAATGCTTCGTTTTCCGTTTTTATCTCCTTCCTCCCCCAATTGAATCATAAAAAAATTCCTTTACACTCCAAAAATTATGCATTTTAAACAAAAGATGTTGGGTCTGGAAATTCGGGGGATTGATCTGGAGAACACACCAGCATCCTAGCTCCAGGAGTTAGCTCACCAAATTCATAGGTGAAGAATTAATTTGACAACTAACGCACACTTTCGTAGTTAATCCATCTCACAATTAACACTACAAACTTATAGAAAGACCTCATTTCATAAATAATGCACACTCGCTATCTTTAAAATATGACATGTCAGGTACTTCCATTTACAGCGAACGTCTTCCAAATCTTTCAATTTAGAGCCTTGGTACTCAAAAACTGCGACCCACGGGTCACATACGTCCCACCAAGTTCTACTGAGTGGCCCAGACGCCCAGTAGAAACCGATTGAGTGAAAATTTGTGAAAGGTCGATTCCTCACTTTTAAGTCTCAACTATAGTGCCTGACCAGTACGAAAATGTTCGGGCCTGTGCTCAGAAACTGCTAACATTGTCTCAACATATCTTTATGTGGCGATATACAGAAAATACATACAGAAACAGACTAACAGATGTACATACAAATGATGCCCTGAGAGTGGACTGTATGTCTCAAAACCCAGACTTGTAAAAGCCGCTTTTTTGGTAAGTCGTGTGGCCCAGTCGTAATGGTCACAATGGAAATTTGGCCGGGGAAGGAAAAAGCTTGAGTACCGAGGATTTAGAGAATCAAAGCGAAATTTTATTAATTAGACTAAATTCGTCATTTTTTGTGTGCATTATTTATGAAACAGACAGTTCAAAAACATATTCGTGAATTACCAAAATAGTCATCAAAGTGTGCATCAATACTGAAACGAAAACTTGCTCAAAGCCTCCGTCTGCAAATTTCCATCAGATGCTCATAAACCCCTCATACAAGTGTGCATTATTTATGAAAGAAATCCTTCTTTATACTGTCTCAATCAAAACAAACATTCTACTAAAAAATGGAAGCTACCAATTTATCAATGACTCAACTCAATAAAACAAACCAGATGTTAATCACAACTCATTTAATAGGCACTAATCAACCTTCGAGGAGCTTTTTACAGGAAGAAAAATGAGTGACACTTAGACATGAGTCAGCACATCCCAACTGATAAACTGCAATAAATCCCCCACCCTCGACCACTACTACTACTACTACTAACCATTTTAAAACGAAATCAGTAAGCAAAACCAAAACTTTTATTCCGCTACAGAAGTTTGTTGACCTCCATTTCAAAAAAAAAATCTACGACAGCGACGCATCAGAGAAAAAGTTAAAGAGTTAAAATTAAAAGAAAAAAAAATCCTGTAGAACACACGAGTTCCGACAGGGATAAATGAACACACATCAAATCGAAGGCCGCAGAAATTGGAAATGATTAGCGTTTTTTTTTATGTCCATCGCATGTTTACCCTCAGTTTCTTTTAATTACTCAGTCATTAATAATACCGGCAGCGATGTTTAACAGCGATTCGCACAACAGCTTTACATGATTCGAGGGACTATTAACCCATAACAGAATGAAAAATTATTTCCTCCTCCCACCGCCGCCGCCAACAACATCGAAGAAACAGACACCGAAATGAGTAAGCTGAATATTATATTATACAGCTGATCAAACATCTCACGATTACGGATGTGACCTTGTCGGAATCGGAAAATCAAAAAGGAAATTCGACGTAACACACACGCAAAGTCAAAACAAAAATCAATTTATTTATTTATTTATTTATTTCATTTCCGAGATTTTCTCTCCTCACTTCTCTCCTTACCTGTGCTATGTCTTTTTTAGTGCAACAGAAATTGATGAAATTCAGATTGACGAAATCGCTTCCGCAGCAGACCGTTATAGTTTTCTCTTCGAGAGTATCCTGCGAGCCCATGGTCACGACGGATTTGAGCTTTGGATCTTTTGGGACCTTCGCGTGTCGCCCCGTCCTGGCATCTCGAATTATTGCAAAATCCAGGAGGTCCATTTCGTTGTTTTGGTCCACCCAGTACATGTAAAATCCGTTTTTGTCTACCCGTAACGTTACCGGCGTGCCCGTTCCGGGATCCTGGAATGGAAAACAAAACTAATTTAGTATATCCAATGATATTAAAAAACCAAAAACTAATTCTGACCAATGACAGAACTCCCACGATTTGAGTCTCGTGACTGGTCGGATGAATGAGACACCAAAACAACAACAAATCGAGCCAATTAAGATGTTACCGGAAATGTATGAAATCAGAGTTATACTATACTTTCCTATAATATACATATTTATATACTACTTATTATATACAATCCCTGAGTAGGCTATTTAACTTTACCGACTGCATATACGCAGATAAACCTCTTCGCTTCATTTGCGTATAAGTATCCAAAGTTCTTGAAACTATTTCTTGCAAAAACTAACAATTTCTCACAGTTTGTTCTCGTTTATTTGTCTATTTACACGTTTATTTTACTTAATTCCACTTTGTTTGTAACATTTTTGATAAGCCTCTTAAGAACAAACCAAACAAATAACAATACGAGAAGAAAGGAATCCTTCCAGCTTATTCAACGACGTCGTTCGATGCAACAATCATGACCCAGTTACGTCATCACCAAACATTAATTTCATTGTATGAGTCGAATTGGCTCACATCACCAAAAAAAGAAACACAATCGCAATTCATAAATCCACTTTTATTCGTCTTGGCTTTGAGAAAATCATTCGCCAAATAGTATACCATCCCCACCACCACTATCACAAAACTCTCTTCAACATCAAAGACAACCCACCCAGCGAACTGTACTTTGAGAAAGCTCCAAAATAGAAAGCCAAAGGAACCAAGTCAACCAAACAAGAAATAAGATGAAAAATTCACACAAGTGAAAGGTTGTGTACATACCAAACATTCCTTTTTAAACTTTTCCTTTTCTGAAACGGAGAAAGGAAATAACATTTGTTTTCTTCTCGAACTTTCTTTTTTTATTTACCAAAACTTTCTATTAAATTTACGTACATAACCGTTTCCTAGGAACAAAAGAGGCCGTAAAAAAAATTGAACGAAATACTTCTCTTAAATGATCCAAAAGAATTTTATTACGTTTATTTATTTATTCATCCATTCGCGAGGAGAAAAATAAGAAAAGGACTCACTACAATACTTCCACCAAACATAAAATTTCTTTTAGGAGATGGGTGGGGCGGGGGTTAAAAGCTTCACCGGTGAAAATTTCCGGAAATGAACACAAAAACCTCACAGAAATATTCATCATCCGTCTAGGCGGCTCAAAATTGTGGCAAAAGCCTCAAGCAGTAGTAAAAAGTTAACGTGACGTGCAACTCAAAAAGAGAAAATTCCATTTTCCAAAATGAAACCTTAGACTTTGGCCTCTCTAGAATCAACCCCTACCCCCCCCGTACCCTCTTACTTTCGAAAAAGGAAAAACATTTCGAAACACCTTTTTATAATTGTTATTGCTTTGTCCCGGAGAAATTTCCAGAATTTTTTTTTCTTTTGTGTGCGAGGCTGCGTTGACCGATAAATTTAATAAGGTTGACTTAACAAGAGTCGCCATTTTGTTTATTTTTTTGTCCAACTATCGCATTGATTTTGCCCAGAACACGACAACTTGAACATCAGTTTCAAATCCAGTTTCGGAAAGGCTCCCAACTTCAGATTCTGGGTAGAAACGAAAACGGAATTCTCCAGAACTACCGACTTCAAACAAAACAACAGCACAAAAAAAAACCAACAGACTTGAAATAATCTGATCCGACAAAACTGTCAACATCATCTCATTTTCTACGGTTCACAACCGAAGAATCGATTCGATACCTACTGACGTGTTTCTCTTGACACATTCTGACGAGGCGCATTTTTATTTACCAACTAATCATCGTTTCGAAAATGATGGAAATCGCTTTCGAAACAGTTATCGTTTGACAAACTCGCTAGAATTTACGAACTGACACCATTAACACTAGATTTACGGACTGGGAAACCCCCTCCCTCCCACTCACCCACCATTCACAACACCACCTCGCTCAAACTCAAATATCAGTCACCGAATACATAACTTCGACTTTCGGTTAGCTTACGACATAACACGAAAATGCTGCAGTGATTTGGATCACGACTAACTAGAAACGATTTGAACGAAAGCTTAACTAAAAAGTTTTCGGCTGAAGAGAAATTCCAAACACAAACACGAGAGTTGACTGACGGTAAGCTCAAAACAATTTTTGCATCCCCCGGATGACTGGCACCTATCTCCATCCCCTAACACAAACTTTAAAAAGTTTTACCCAAGAAACCAGTATTTCAGTCCCGAGAATCGGATCAGGAGGTGAATACACCACAAAAACTGAGCCAATTTGACGCAATTTAAATATTTTTGTCTGCAGATACAATTCCTAAATATTATTTCTATATAACTAACCTGGTTTTTGTTTATACTATTAAATATATGACAATATTCCCTATCTAAAAATCTTGTATGAGTCAAATCGACTCACAGATATAAAATCAACATCCAGAAACTTAAGTCTGCCTGTCACTATTTCTCTTATCCCTTACTTAACTTCCACCTGCCTCCAAGTTGCAGATAAATACTTGATACTAAAGGAAGAGACCAGTGATAACAGACAGGAACAAACAATATCAAAAAGAAAAACGACAGAAGGACAACAGGAGAAAGCTACCGAAGGAGTAAAACGCTACGACTAAGAGAAACATATTACAAAGTCTACAGCTTTGTGTCACCTGAGATTTCCTACAGCAATCCAAAGAAAAAAGTTATTATAACAAAAACAAAATTATTTTTTTAACTGACTACAGAAATTAAAATTTAAATACATCCCCCACCCAAATTCCAAACAACAGACTCGATTTAACTTAAAAGCCCATCGGCGACAGACGACTTTCCTCTTCTGACAAACAGAAAAAGATTCAGAGGTGCGGTCGAGTACATATTCATCTATTGACTTAATGAATACGTAAAAGGCGCGAATTCGGCGACCCGCTAACCCGATTCTTCAGTCAATCAATCAATCACACTTATTTATTTATTTATTCTCTCTCAATTTGATCTTTTTTGTGTTTACTGGTCCCGAGTCTATCGCCTTTTGTGTCCCATGACAGTATTACTTCCTCTTGGCTATCTACTTGTACCGGAAGGTAATATCGTCTATATGTTATGATAGAGGTGATGAATCGGGCCCATATGTATGGATTCTGGCGATTATTCATAATCACCAACGCTAAGCTTGGTAAATGTGACAAATTACTCAATATTCATCACATTCACTAGCTAGCTTATAAAATCTCTAACTTGTAATGGGGAGTGTAAGATGTTTGCTCAAATTGCGAGTTGAATATTTTATAAACTACCCGGTAAATGTGATAAATACTCAATAATCCGTCGCATTTACCCAGCTTAATTGGTGAATATGAACAATCATCAGGAAATCTACAATTGTCACTTTTTATTATTTAATTATCACTTTTACCGGTATATATATACGATATATATACTTTTCTGACAAAAGACAAGCAATCCAAGCAGCTAGGTTGCCAGTAGCAATGAACAAACCTCCCAATAAGAAGTGGTGAGTACATTACAAGTGATACGAGCCAAGCATCTGAGCAAAATTTGGTTCAATCTCCATTAAGAGCTGGAGATTTTATAAACTAACCGGTAAATGTGATAAATACTCAATAATCCGTCACATTTATCAAGCTTAGTGGTAATTATCAATAATCGCCGGGTGCATTAGAATATGCAAAGTCTTTATTTACTATATTACACTAATTTTACATAATTTAACAGGCCTGAGGTTACTGGGTACTGACTAACAAAATACTAGTTAAAGAGTCCGAACATTATTTTATATCCCATAAGCCTGAAAAAGGGATATCACCGAAACAGTTATAATTTTTATAATAAATAAATAAAAATTAAAAAAAAACAAATATTATGCAGCTGTGCGATTCAAACTCTTTTAATCTGATATAAAGATCACTGCTACTCAAAAGAAAGAAAAAATTTATAACAGAAATAAAACCCGATAAAACTACATTAAGAGAATAAATAAATAAATAAATAAAGAGTTTCAAGGACGGGAAAAAATTCGCTAGAAATACGATCAAACAAAATATAGATTAGGAATAAATTTATAATGAAAGAAATACGAGGAAACGCTTCGCAAACACGAGACCTTTCCTTTTAAGAGCTAAAGACCCTAGAAATTATAGTATCACAGATAAATTATTTTATCTAAAATGTTTATATATACGTTACTGGTAAAATTCGAAAAACGTTAAAGTGCAAATTGCCTAGTTAATCTGCCGATTTGGCCCGTTACAGTACAGAAGAGATCATTGCATTTTGACTAGATAATGTCAATATTAAATATTTATCACATTTACTGGCTAGTTTATAAAACCTCCAACTTGTAATGGTGAGTATAATGAAAGTTTGCTCAAAGTACGAGTTAGATATTTTATAAACTACCGGTAAATGTGATAAATATTCAATAATTTCTCACATTTATCCAGCTTAGTGTGATTATGAATAATCACCACGAAATATACAATATATATATAGATTTATCACTTTTACCGTAATGCGTATACCATATATACTTTTCTGACAAAAGACGAGCAATCCAAGCAGCTGGGTTTGCCGGTAGCAATGAACAAACCTCCCAACAAGAAGTGATGAGTACAAGACAAGTAACAGAAGCCAAGCATCTGAGCCAAATTTGATTAAATCTCCATTACAAGTTAGAGATTTTACCAACTACCCGGTAAATGTGATAAATATTTATTACTGACATTACATAGTCAAAATTCAATAATCTCCTTTGTACTGCAAGTTAACGGAGCGAATCGGCAGACTAACAAGACAATTTGCATTTTAACGGCCTTATAAATTTATCACATTTACCGGTTGTTATTAAAGGTTCGCTCAGATTACGAGTTGTATCTTTTATAAACTGACCTGTAAAAGTGACGAATACTTGATCATTTGTCACATTTACCAAGCTTAGTTGGTGACAATGAATAATCCCCAGAAATTATATAAGTAGTCCTCTGGTTTATCACTTTTACCGTAAGATATTTTCCTAATATATATTAGGTAGATCGGAAAACAATGTCGGTTTTGTGCGTCATACCTAATATATTTCCTACGGTGATAAATCAGGCGAATATAATTTTCGAAGATTATTCGTAATCACCAACTCAGTCTCATTACTGTGACAGATTATTGAATATTTATCACATTTACCGGTTGCTGATAAGTTTTCTCAGACCACGAGTTATATATTTTATAAACTAGGCAATAAATGTGACAAATATATCACGGTAAAAGTGATAAATCTGGCGAAATTATATAATTATTCATAATCACCAACTAACCTTGATAAATCTGAACAATTACTGAGTATTTATCACATTCACCGACTAGTTTATAAAATATTCTGAGCCAACTCTCCTTTAAAAGTTGAGGATTTTATAAATTAGTTGGTTAATGTGTAATTTGTCACATTTATAAGTTTAGCTGGTGATTATGAATAATCGCCGAGAATTGTATGCATTCGCATGATTTATCACTTCTACCGTAACATATGTTTGAGGTGTAGCGCACAGAACGGACCAAACCGTCCGGTTAAAGTTTGTTTCTCTCATCTCCATACTTCTACAGACCCCAAACGATTTTGTTGTTCCAGCAGACATTTTACTTTGGCGAGTTCCTAGTAGATAATGCATAGATTATCTAAGTACTTTGATAAACGAAACTTTCTACACTCCAAACTCTCACCCCAGTTAATCTGCAGATGATCTAAGTAATGCTCACATTAATCAGCAACATACTCAACCATGACAACCATCCTCAACTTCTCTACAGTCGATTCCTCTCCAACCCAAAAACCCAGCTAAAGACCCATTTTTATGGATCATAATTACATAAATCAAAACGCAAATCTGAATCGATAAATTATTTTTAATAAACTACATAAGCGTAAAAATTTTTATGTTTTTGTTTTTTAATTAAGATCAACATCAAAAAGAAAATTTTTGATATCCGCCATTTTTCTCCCTTTTATCCATCAATGAAGTTAACAATGGTTTCCCTTTGATGTTGTTCACGTGACCGAAGAGCAAAAGCACCAAAAAGAAAAGTTATGTGTTTGTGTCCGAGATATGTTCGTTGTTATGTGTTCAAGAACCCGAAAGAATGGATTTTGTAAACAAAAATCATTTTATTTATGATATAAATAATCACCGCGATCCCTTTTAACATCTTCTAACAGATGGCGAAGAACCAGGGACACTGGAGGAGACTTACTTTTGTATAAATCCAATGGAATCATAAATTTTTGTAATTCTAATCCACTGATTTGCATTAATTAAGAAACGACTTAAGCAACTTAAAAGTGTGCATTATTTATGAAACGAATTCAATCTTGAAGTGTAGTACTTTGGCAATGTTTTATTGTAACCAATGGTGTGAATCACTTTGGATAATTCAACCTGAAAGTGTGTCACTTTTGAAATCGATACTCCCTGTAAGTGTGCATTATTTATGAAAAAAATTGCTCCTAAAACTGTGGATTAAACCATTAACTCTCATCCTCCTCATTTGGCACTCCACCACACTTACTAATAGCACTGAAACAGGAGTTAACTAAGAAAAGATAGCAAGTTTTCGGGGTAGTTTTAGTCAAATTAGTTCTTTGGCTATTACACCAATTGTAGTCTAGAATCTAACCACTGAAGATGGACGAAACATCTGATTGGAGTAAGAGAAAACCAAATTTCTCTTCTTTAACCAAACAAATTGACGCAGCCAAACTAATAAGAGTTGACTAATACTAAATGGGAGTAAGGACTTCAGTAAGACTAAAACTACAATTTGGAGGAGGGTAGTTATCTTGAACTTGTAATATATTGACTACACTTGTAAATATAGACTGTTTTCATCTCAGTAGTGCCAACCTATCTCACTTTTGAAACCACAGACATACGTTATAACAAAGTGAACACCAACTTTAGTCAATTCTACCCTGTCCATCTTCTTTATCACTTTTGCTGTTGGTGTAGTTTTGTGTCTTCCTCTCTTTTCCTATCTGTTTATCTACATCTGGGTACACTTGGGTGAATATTTCTAGTGGGTTGTACTGTTTCGGTAGACTTGTCGAACGTCCAAACAAATCAGGAGGTGACCACTACACCTTCCTTCTTTATGTTCCCCTTTCGAACTATTTAATACCCTCATTTGGAGAGTCCTGAGACCTTTCAACTGTATTATATTCCGGGGGCTAATAGTCGCACCCTGGGGAGTGATTTTTCCAAGCCCGCTGTTTACCTTCTACCTCTTCTTCCTCTTTTACTACCCGTTGGCAAACGGTGGGTTATGCCCGGAAAGCTTTCTCTCCTTTCTTTACTCGTCTTTGGTGCTTTCCTATAAACTTCTCTCTTCTCTATCCCCTCTTCACCACTTCAACATTTCACTCTCATCCCCTTGAGGTTTCCTAGGTGTCCCATTGACAATAGTCACAGAGAGTACTCCAAACGGGGTTCCTCCTTTAACGGAAGGGATGGATACCATTCCATATGTAAGTAATACATTGATTTGACTTGTAAACACAGACAGTCTTTACTTCAGCAGCACCAACCTAACCACAGATATACATTACAACACTAGACAGACAGAAATCGATTCAATATAATCAGAAAAAATTTGGCACTTATTCAACCAAATCCCCTTCCAAAGTGTGCAATATTTTTGAAACAGGCTCTTCCTAAAAGTTCGCATTATTCACGAAATGGTTTCACACTCAAATCGTCCATAAATAATCCGCCAAAGTGTACGGTACTTGTAAGACCAACTCTTCGTCAAAGTGGCCATTATTTATCGACTACTCTTATGATTTGATTGATTCGAGTTTAACACATTTGAGCCTCGAGATTAAGATGTTTTTTCACAGGATAACAAAAATTATGTTTCTTCTTTTACTCATTCCGCCATCGATCAATTAGAAATCATTAGCAAGTTTCAATCGAGAAACAAGAAAAAAACTGAAAAATAAAAGAGAGAACTGATCGATAAGCATATTTAAGGTGGAGTCGACTGATTAATAGATTGTTCTTCTCTCCTTCCCTCTCTCTTTCATGGAAACTACATTTATCAAAGTCTTCGATAGACTTGACCAAATTTCTTAGAAGAGTTTTCCTCCTGACAAAAATTCAAGTCGGTCTATTAATTTGGATGGATGTTCGGAGGAATTTTATCGTATCAATAACCGCCTTTTTATTTATTTATTTCTTAACCACATTCCCGCTTCTTCTTAGAGAGTTATTACGGATACTAAAGATTACAAAACAACAAATGAAACAGTTATAGTAACAAACTAAAATGAATACATAAATAACGATAGATAAAAACGTCTAATAGCTCGGATAGAAACAACAGCAACAACAGCCCTTTATTGGTATTTTCTTTCCCTCCCCACTCTCCTGCTGCAAAAAGCCAGACTTGCTGTCATCAGTAGTATTAGTATTGTTAACGATCGCTGTCAAGAAACGCCAAAATACAGCTCTATAAAGCAGGAGTACGCCCTGAGGCTCGGGTATGCGACAGAATACCTAACACTGAGGAGGAAATGTCTGGTAGAGAGCTGTAGGCAACATAAGCTGATTTGTTTGGACGTTCGACAAGTCTACCGAAACAGTATAACCCAGTAGAAATATTCAACCAAGTCTACTAAGAAATTGATAAACAGATAACAAAAGAGTGGAAGACACAAAACTACAACAACAGCATAAGTTAGACCACGGAATTGGGAAGATATACCGAAAGAGAAGAACCGCCTTCTACGGCAAAACAGAAAAACACAGCTGGAACGGTTCGTGGAAACTGAGAAAGACCAGAAAGAAGCAGGGTCACAACAGAGGACGTACAAAAACGAGACATCCTGAATAAAAAAGTAGGAAACAAGTTCCCAGGACAAATCAGAGCTAAAAGCAGGGACGAAATGAACGGAAGAGAGAAAGACAAAACATAGTCAGAAAAGAAGGTAAAAGAAAACACCAGAAGAAGGAGTAACGGTTGAAAATGGTTATATTCTCCTTGAGAGACCACAGCAAACCATCACACGCATCCATTTATTTGTCTTATCCACCTCAAAACCATTTTCATCATTCAAATTGTTCACTAAACCTTTCCCGAGACCAAACGCCTAAGAACACCAGCAGTTTTCAAATCAGACATCTAATCCAACTACCACTAAATTCTCACATCATCCCCAAGAATTTGACTTGAGCGACCCACAACAATCACTTAACCTCAACTTACACAACCTGAACAATTCTTTCACAACCCAACGAAAACCAAATTCACTCAATCAACATGCCTGCAGGTATGGAAGTCGACAAGGCCTCTGTCCATCCAACAACACGATACTAACATTCCAATTTTTAATTTACTAAACAAACACAAATAAATTGAGCTTTAACGGATATCAAACCGGACCGCACATCCACCTTCGGGCTATGAAGATGTAACAAAATTCACGCGGACAAAAAAAAGCGAGAGAGAGAAGAATAAATTCGAAAATTGATATGACCTTATGACGCAATTCCAAAAACAAACCGAGAAAACAATTCCCACATTATTTATTTTGTAATTAAATAACCCACAAATAAAATATAAATTTTAATATCGGAATAAAAAACAAAACCTAAATTTATTATTTTGATCCTTTTAATGAAATATCGAGCGTAGCTGGAACAATATTTACAGCTCCAATTAATAAAAAAAAATTTGCTATAAATTTTATAGTAGATATAATTAAAAGAGGAAGAAAGAAAAACAGGAAAGCAATAAAAACTCAAAATTTCCTTCTCTAACCAGTGAAATATTATTAATACATAATTTTATGCTCAGTCGCCCCCCCAAAAAGGGTCTAAAAATTTGACAATATTATTTGTCTTTTACTATACCCTAGTTTTCTGTTTATGTATACTCAGAATTGTACCCGTCTTAGGTCTAGTATTTGAGATCATTTTAAGTGAAATGAGAGCTAAGGCGTGTTAAGCTTTCCAAGTTAGTATATATAGTGAGAACTACAATATAATATATCTTTTGGAAGATGCTATTCAATTCTCTAAGCTCAAAACTACAGTGGAATCTCTCATAAATTGTTTAATTCATTCCGGAGTTTCACTCGTAATGCGAATCAATGTAAAACAGAATACCTTCCTTACCGAACAAAATTTATGTTTAGCATTTATGAAACAAATAAATACATAAAAATTGTTGTGATTATATTTTCTTAGTTACGTACCTAATTTCTATTTACTACAAAGCAGTCTAGAGCAGGGATGGCGAACCTTTTTTGATGTCCGTGCCACAAAGTCATAAAAATCCTTTTTTAAATAGGTGACGTGCCACAACAAAATTTCATTCGAAATGTTAGCATGGTGAAAACTATACATAAGTATAAATAAATAAAAGTAATCCTTCTTTAAACAATTTTATCTAATGCGCGTCTTTATCTACTTCAAGAGAATCCATGCAATATTTTAATACTAAAATGTATAATTCGACGGTTGTAGTTAACATACTAAGATAGATATTCAGTACTAGAAATTTATATCATAAATTATAAATTAAGTGTAGATTAATAATTTTTAATTAATTTCTATCAAAAAGGATAGCTTTTCTAAAAATAAAATTTGTTTTTTGGCGTGCCATCAAAATTTTCAAACGTGCCACGCGTGCCATAGGTTCGCCATCCCTGGTCTAGAGTGATTTGTCTTTGCCGACGCTTCAAAATTTGATAAAAAATATGACACCGCATTATCATTGAAGAATTTCATGGCGCATGGCTACTGTCTTATTTAGGGATGATGCTTCTCAATGTACGAAGCTTTCAGCATTTCTCTTATTTCACACCAATTTTGCTTTCTAAACTAATTCCTCATATTAAAAACTGCGTTCTAATTCCAAAAGTTTGAACAGAATCCGAGATGGAAGGGATGGTTTGAAAAGAAAGGAAACGGAAAGGAAGCTAAGAAGTTTAAGAATATAAAAATGAATGAAAGTGGAAATGAAAGAATTTTGGGTGGTAGTGAAGAAAATAGGACAGGCAGAGAAGATTTAACTTTGAATCTGCTCTGATTTGGAGTTCGGAAATATTTTTCTCTACCGATTTAGGGATTCCCCATGTACATTTCGCTTATAATGGCAAAAATTGCTTGTTATGCGAAGCATTGCTCGTTATGAAACTTTTTCCCCCATTTATGTTACTCGCTATGAGAGCAACTCGTTACGTATTTCAATGAAAATTAGAAGCTTTATACTTGACGAGGGCATAAATCAAATTTAATTTTTTTGCAATTGTTTGCATCGCCTTAAAAAAAGCCTTAGAGCGAAGTAAATGACGATTATATTATATTATCTGTCTGTTTATACGTTCATTAGTACCTATTCATATCATTTATGTTATTTGTGTATTTATTTCTTCTCCTCTTGCATTGCAGAGAGTTTTAAAGCAATATTATTGTTTTCATGTTTTTATTTATAATTAATTTTATATATTTTTTTAAAGAGACCTTAATAATTTATCCCCATTTATATTTCTGTAAGTAGTATACTCAAATATGTGATTTTCAAATTTTGTTTTAAACCATAATGAATGTACATTATGGAGTAAAATCAAATTTCCTGTTTTAAAGAAGGATTTATTCATAAACAAAACTTCTCCTCCATTTATATGTTATCTGTATCTTAAATATATTAGGTCTACCGGAAAGTTCTGTCCGGTTTTCACTTCTGAATTGTGAAAAGGCTCGAGCTCTCACTCTGCTAGTCCAGGAAATTCTTCCAACCATGCTCTATCTAGAAATGCCACACTGACCAAACACTTTCAATAAATTTCGACATCATACAAAATACTGCTAGCGTGAAAATAATCGTTAATGTAGAGTGCTTGACCAAAGCAGAATAATGTAGCTGTAGACCAGTGATCCCCAAAGTGGTCTATATCGACCCTCAGGCGTCTATGACAACCTGCAAGGGGTCACAGGTCCATGAAATGAAAATGGGGGTCCACAGTAGTGAATCCCGACATACACTGATAGTACCTCTTTACTTACATTATACTATCTTATAATATAAAGACATACACATTATACATAGAAGTACCTATAAAGTAAAAAATTTCCAATATCAGGTAAGTATGGGGTCCACCCAAAACCGAAAAACATGGCAACGGGTCTAAGACACAAAAAAGTTTGGGAACCTCTGCTGCAGACTGTTAGGGGTAGTAACATTCAGTTAACGCAACAGTCACGTTGTTAAGTCAGTATATTTTTATATCCACGACATAGTTATCTTATAAAAGAACTTTATCAGTTGCTAGATGTGAATTATCACATAAATCACCTTCGTATTAGTTCATTTCTTACATCAGTATATAAATACATATATACTTCCGGGAATAAAAAGGTAGCCAAATATACAGAAAAATTGCTGATCTTCGGATAGAACTTTTCGGTAGACCTAGTGTAATAAAAGGGACGACACCTTAATCATAAAATACATTTTTAAACCTTTTTGAAAAGAAATTTGAAACCCTTTTTATTATACTTACAAGATACAGATAACATATAAATGGAAAAGAAATTTTGTTTATCAATAAATTTTCCTTTGAAACAGGAATTTTGACTTCTTTGCGAATATGCTTTCTTTTACTACATAGTATAAACGATATACAATTCAAAAGATAAATTTCAAGAGATTACAAATATTATGTCATTATAACTATATTATTGTATTTTACGGTTTATTTAAGAATAAGGAATGAAATAACTCCACTCTCTCCAAATAATAATAAAAAAAGAGAGGAATCTTCATTTTTAATATTAAAAACAAACGTGAGAGAGGGAGTGGGGAAAGCGTGTGTCATGAATACCTAAAAACCTATGTAAATGATATCGCTGAAATCCATTACTCACTAAACTCAAATTCAACTCGAAATTGTAATATTGCACCTTTAAACCACGATTCGCTTTAAATATTAAAAGGCCTAAACGTCGTGTGTGTCATGGCTGAACACCTCATAAATAATTCTATCAAAATGCAGGCATGTAACCACCAGTCGATTTCAGGATAAATTTTAATTTTTTTTTTTCTCTTCTTATCGATCCGCCCGTTAGATTTCCCTTTTCGCTACCATTCTGTTTTTGTGATTGTGACGCGATTTATTGACAAAGATAATCATCAAAACGGCAATCTTGAGTGACGAATCAAAATCTCTCCTCCCCCAATCAAAATTTTTATTTCACTAAAAATAACAAAAAGGTAGCTGTGCTTGTAAACTCTTCCCACTCTCTCATCCCCGCCCTACTCCTCTTCCACTAACTAATCTAACATGTTAATCACAATAAAACCAGTTAAAACAGAACCTAGCTTAATACAATAAGGCCATGTTGTAAATCAAGCTTAGCAACTTTTAAGTTTCCATTAATGTTTCCTCGATACCCATCCAAATAAAAAAAAATTTTATGTTCATGGTGAATTAAAACAAATAACTTAATCAATACTAACACATGTGACACACACTCAAATATGTTCTAAATGTTATTTTTGAATTCCTGTAATATTGATAATCAGATTAACCACATAGAAGTTGTATGTTGACTCGAACCTGAGTTCAAATCCAGGTTGAGAATGTTTATTGGAAATCGTTTATTCAAAATTTCTCATTTTTAATCCAACCACTGGCGATAAACAATTTCAAACTCTAAGGAATCACACATGACATAGAGACTTCATTGAATTAATTTAAAATATTTAATGACAAGTATTCTTGCCAAAACAAATTTACAAACACACCACAAACTGGAGCCAAGAAATATTTTAAATGAAACATTTTTTAACTTTACCAAAGGTTATTGATTTATATTGATAACTTATTTATTAAATTGATTCCCTTGATTTTTGGATATTTGTACAAATTTATTAAAATATTTTGTATAAACAATCCCAAGTATTTAACACTCCTTACTAAACAATTTTCCACACACTAAATAATTAAAATTTCAAATGAGGTGACTAATGGTCAGAAAAAACTAGTTTCTACCTCAAGTTTCAATATCAAGAATGTTTGCTCGAGAAAATAATAGAATCAAGACTCAAAATAATCATTAACCACTTTTCATTAATAAATCAACTCGAAAATATCAATCAGTTTTGAAAAATATCATTTCCACAAATCAAAGAATTTTTAGCAACACATACCACTACCTCCAGATTGAATGTTGTTAAGAATTTTTCATTCGGTGAAAAGTTAAATAATGACATACATAAAAACGAGAATTTTTCATTTGTAACAAGTTCTAATCGAAAATTAAAATTTTGATTTGTGTTTTGTTCTTGACAAAATTTGATTTATCACCAAAATTTAAATTCAAAATTAAATTTTGCTTTTGTTTTATGTTTATGTTCTTACATGACTCAGATTGCACATGGGGGATTAATTTTTTTGTTCGTTTGAATCATATAGTAGTTAATTAACTTGACTAATTTTATGTCAGCCACTACAAATTTGATGGCATAATGACAACTATAAAACAAAAATGTCAATTACAGTAAGGAGTGTGAAGTAGTGCTGAAATATTCTTGTACTTTGATTTGCTGTGGGAATTTGGGGTTTTAAAAAAATTTCAAATGCTGTGTTGCATTTGTTATAATTAATTAAAAAATTCAAATGAGGGGTGTGAAATGTTTTAAAAAATTTAGAAAAATTAAAAGTTGTGTGAGATTCATATGATGACACTATATAATATGAAAGAGATATAGTGCATTATGGAATGGAGACTTGAAAAACCGGGTGTTTCAGGTCCGGTCACAATTTTTATGTAAACACAGGAATTTTTATTTTTATTTAAAAAACTTATAAAAAATTTCCTTTACCTCCTCCCATTTTATGAATTTTTCTCCGTTTACAAGGCTTTGTGGTACCTCAACGGGTTTCAAAAGAGTGATATGAGCAGGCACCCTCGGCGCAGACATTTTCATTCATCAAATTCACACCGTTAAGCTAAAATTATGACATTTTCCCCGTGCGAAGCCGTTCACAATCGGTGCACTTGTAAAGGTTATCACCGCAAGAAAACACGAATTCAAAGACCTTTTTCTGCCGGACATTTCACTTGAAATAACGTGAACTCGCGTTATTTTAAACGGAACAATTAAATCACATTATTCACCGAACTATAAACTCCTCAATTATATCCCGAAATATCGATTTGCGGGAACATTTTATTTTAAAAATTTAATTTTTCTCCCGTACATGACAGACGAGACGGAAGTCCGGTAGACTATTCCATCCATTTGCACAGTGGGAGCTCAACAGCCAATCAGATCAATTTTCCCGCACAGTCGCAGAGTTGCGACAACTTTTTAAAAAAAACGATGCCTGTACTCATCCATCATTTTCATCTTCGTCCACGAATTCCTTCTGTTTCTTTTTTTTTCTTCAAACAATTCTTTTTAATTTTTTTTCCACGACCTTCAAATAAATGCATTATTGAACCTTGATCTTTCAACAATGATTCTTCAGTTTTTTACTTTAACCTAGAACACCGGACTAGGTTGTAACTTAAAAATTGCGACAACGGCTATTTGCTTTTTTTTTAATTTCAAAAATTACTCAAAAAAACCGGTACTCAAATATCTTTCCATCACCTTAAAAGTATTTTAATTGTGTTTATGACATACTCACCCTCTCAAAGGAAATTATTTTTATTATCCGTTTATGAGACTGCTTATTTGGTTTTATGATTTTATCACAACCTATGAAGGTGCATTTTTCATAAATAATGCACACTTCATTTTTAAATTACACATAACATGAATAGTTCATTTAATAAGAACACAAACTTCTTATTCAAAACTTCTTTCATTTGTAATGACTAGTTTTTTAGAGGAAATCATTTCAAAAGTGTTCATTATTTATGAAACAAATTTTGAAGGTTTAAGACAATAAATAAATAAGGCTTTGATGAGAAAAAGGAATTTATTTACGACTCAAACTAATAAAAGTAATTTTTCAACTGATTTTAGGACATCATTAACACTCATTAAACAATGAAACTTCTTATAGCCTTAAATGACATTTTCCAGAGAAACTAAAACTAAAATTATAAATGAATATATAGGAACACCAGTGCTTGAGGAAATAATTCCAGTTTAGAGAAACTGGAGAAGATTCTAACTTTATAATTCAAGTTCCATTTCTACCACCCCTTCCGGACGTTCACAATTAAATTAACCAGAGCTCAAGTCATTTTTAAAAGTTACATCGGTATTAAATCATAACTTCTAGTTTGAACAAACTTTTAACCACCCATTTAACATTCACTATCTTCTGGAATGGTAATTATTATTATTCAAGGGCTGGATTTTGGAAAAGACAAAAGGAAACATCAGACTTTTCTTCCTGCATTGATTGTCTAATAATTATCACATTGAATATTCGCCAAGATTAAATCGACATATTCCTCTAGAGTGAGGGTATGTCCTGATCTCCCCACAGCATCCTTCCCATGAACAAGACTATGAGTGTCTTAGAAGACATAAACCACTCGACTTCACGATAGATTTGTCTTAGACGTACCTGTCACTCTCTTAATACGAACACTATTTTTCAACTTTATACCAAGAGAATGTTTCCTGTTATATGTTACATTTGAGGCTAATTCAAATTCTCACCCTTATTCTGCTGTTTCAACCCCTAAACTATTTGTAGTATCATACTTAGGGATAGGTAACAGTCAACAAGGAGGTGGATCAAATGAATTATAAACGGTTGCATGACTCCTGAAATCAATTCTCCTCAAAAGTGTGCATTTATAATGAAATTAAGCCTCCCCGCGGATGTATAAGAGTTTATAATTGAGTGAAAGTGTGCATTACTTATGAAATTATTGCTCTCTCAAATTAAAAGACTTTAAATAATTATGTCTATTATATAATTAAACATACAATTATAAGTTTATATGTATAATTAGATGTTATAATTAATAAAAACGTTTTGTATAAAAAGTATATTACTCATGTTAGTATGTTAAGAACACTTTACATGAGTGCTAGTCATCGTTAGCAAAATGAAAACTCATTTCTAGTGTGCATTATTTATGAAAAATAATGACCAATCATTCAAACACTACACCCTTTGCTTAATTGTGTCGAACTTGGAAACTCACTCCAATCACCTAGACAATTATCTATAATTTATAAATAAATAAATGAATCGATAAGTAGTAAAAGATATGTTGTGGGATTATCAATAAAATTAATTGCAAATTAATTATCGGAACAAGATCTAAAGCTTTTAGCTGACATTCAGATCGAATTCTCTTACAAACCATAAAAAATTTTATTTCTCCTCTTCTTCCTCCTCCTCTCTTTTTATGTCTTTTGATGACGTCAGAACCTAATTGAATACATTGATAAAAGCAGAAGAAGAAGAAGAAACATTGTTGGGGCACAGGTGAGTCATATTCAAGATTTGCCAAAATTTTTATCTCCAAGTGTCTGTCTCACGCTTTTAAACGGAATTACCTTAAAACCGGAAGTAATCCTTCAGTTTCAAGATGAAAGCTCGGGGTAAAAATATTTACACGTAACTTTGAATGAACGAGCTTGAGTTCAAGGACTGTCACGCTTTCCCGGTTGGATGCTAATTAGTTTTTTTGGTTTGGTTTGGTTTTGGTTTTTCAAAAGGAGGTTGAGACAAAGCCCAAAATATCTTTTTCGAAAAACAAAACAAAAAACATTTTAACCTTGATAACAATATCCCAGTTGTGGTGTCTCAAACCCAACGGGTTTAGTATTAACATACAGAGAGTCGAGGAGCTTTTAGAGCTTTCACGTTAGTTTAGCAAAACATGAGGGTTGCTTACACGTGCACTGTACATTTATACAGAAATCGTTTCATAAATCACAATTGAGGCTTATTTCAAAAGTGTTGCACATCCACAGGAAGAGTTAACTTCATAATTAACGCCCGCTTTAAAGGGTTGTTTCATAAATACTGCACACTTTTATTAGAATTTTTTATACACAAAAACGAAAGGTGTGGGGAGGACAGACTACCAAGAAAGATGCATGAAACCGAGGCGAAAGGTAAGAGACCAAGGGGAAAACCAAGGTACGGATGGCTGAAGGGAGTGGAAGAAAGGAGTGGACTGGAACAGAGTGAAGTCAGAGAGTTGGTGGGAAGAGAGAGAAGAAAGTGGAGAGGCTTGTGCTCAATGTAGACTCGGTAGTGCCAGTGGCTGGAAACTGTAATAGATGATGATGATGAAAAACGAAAGGTGTAAACATAAGATGTACAAACTTCAAATGCTCTATATCGATATTCAAAGTGACCAAATGGAAACCTCGGCGTATTTATAAATGCCTACAAAGAAGACAGATCGAGCGAATGGATGAAGAGATACAGTACCAAAGAGACCCCCACTCAAAATAATGGTTGGAACATCATAATCTTAAGATGGCCTAAGCAGAAGACACAAAATGAACATTTTGAAAGACAATATTCGAAATAAGAAACTTCTTAAAGCTCACAGACTCTAGTATATGTGTGTTGTGTGTGCTTACTCTAATGAAAATGAGATTCTTCATCCATAAGAAGTAGAATCATTCCTCTGTCTCAACAACATTAACATTTGCATAAATTCCACAATTTATGACAACATTAATGTTTTAAATGTTGAATATCCATATCCATACTAAGGAACAATAAATTCTTTGAGGGAATTCCCCTGCTTCTTCTTCATTTGTCCTTGATTCCATTTCGCCAGTCATCCTTCCACATAAATCCAACCACAGGTTGAGTTTGTAATTCAAATATTTACTGTCCAGACCTATGACACTGTCGATAATAAGGCCCTTCAAGTGTCTTCTGGAAACGTATCATTTGAAAAGACCCATATGACCAATCACAGAGCTTCATACTCAAAAGCACTTTCCGAGCTTTGTGATTGGTCGGATGGATGAGTCCTCAAAGAAACAACTAACAAAATGTGATAAGGTACAAATAGGCTAACATGTTAAGAAGTAGATCATGAACGAAACTATTTTTACGACCAATTAGACCACAAGCTAAACCGACTTACGATCGTGGAAGCAGAAAGGCGTTGTTCTGGTTACTGCCAGATTCATTTCGACAACATCGTTCAATGCAGCAGTTACAATTCAAATAAAAGCAAACAGCAAAACAGGAAAGAATATCTACTCTTCCTCTTTTGTCTTCTGAGCTAAATGCAACAATCTCAAAGTGGGAGGAGGAAGTTCCATAATACCTGTTTTGTTAGAAATTTCAATTTTCCGTTAAAACACTAAAGACAAAAAGATACAGCTCGTTACTTGTTGCCAGTAGGAGATAAAAAACTGAAGAAGGAAAAGTGGAAGATGAGAAGGTTGTTATAAAAAAAAGAAAGAAATGTCAGTCAAGAGTTGAAGGATCAGCAAAAGGTTGTGAACTGCGGAGGCATCTATGAGTGTTTGGTGAAAGTTGTGAGCTTAACTCGAAAAACCGCCATTTTTTAAAAATTCAAACTGTCATCCTTTTTTTTAAGTTCTAATCAAAATAATATTTCTAAAGAATCAGAACTTCAACTCAATATTCTTCAAGCTTGTTAAAAGCTCAAGTTCAAAAAATTATTGAGAATTTTAAACAAAAGCTTGGTTATGTAAATAATTAATTAATAGTTATAGCTCAACCCATTTTGAAACTTAAAGCTGTTTCTTCTACTTTGACTTGACGAACCGTCTTTAATTTTGGAAACTGTTACAAAAGAAAAGTTTTTGTTTTTTATATTTTTATGACTTTTTTATATCTATTCTGTTCGACTTTTTATTTTATTCAGTTCTTGAGTAATCCTTTCAAACTTTCTTTTTTGAAGTTTTTTTTTGTTTTATTCAGATGATCATAAATTCATCTTTAAATATTTTATTATTGCATTTGATGTAAGAGTTTGAAAAGTCTTGACAAAAGAGTGATGACTTAGATTTTAGATGAATTCCAATAAAATCTTTATTGTCTTTAGGAAAACTTGAAATGAGAATTTTTTGTTACTTCTGAGTTGGTTTAATTTAATTATTTTAATCAGTTTACTTTAAAATGGTTTCTGGAAAGTTATCTCCTGCTCAACTAATTGTTCTCAACCAAGAAAAGTTTCTTTTAAGAATTAAGAGAGGTTAATGAAGTTTCAATAATCTATCAGCTTTAATTTTGTTAGTTAGGTTGTAAGAATTGCTGTTGGTTGCATTACTTGTTTTGACTTTAGTTCAATAACTGATAAAGCTTCAATCATTCATTTACATCTGTTTCATGGATCAGTTTTGTACAAAATCACTGAGAGCAGTTCATCATTTGAATTTGAGCACAGAATTATCAAGAAATTTTTTCAAATTAACTAAAACCCATTTTAACTATTTTGTGTCAATATACATTGCATTATTTGATGATGATAATGCTTAATTAAATTTTTAAGCAAAATAAAAAGAATTTAAAGTGTGTCCTACTTACGAATGGCGCGAAGAACCATCACAACGACAAATAAACAAAATCCTTCGGACGTTGACTCCGTTTCAATTAACCACACAACTGTTAATTAACAAATCAAATGTTATTCAATCATTACTAGTGTTTTAAAATGTATTTTGATTATCGAATGATAAGCCACCGACCAATAACAATATTTAAACAACCGTTTAATTCGATGATTTTCCAAAACCTGGTGAAGAGGACTCCTTTCTGAATTTTGAAAAATGGCGACAAACTTCCCTTGAATCTGGGGAGTACTCCAAACTAAAATTTAAAGTAATGAATAATGAAGAGGAATTTTAAAAATTAGCGTTAGACATGACAAAAAGTGGTCAATTGTTCGTATATTGAGCGTTAAACACAAAACACATTCTGATTAATAAATATAACCACATTCAATAAAACTCAAAATTATATTATACAAATTATCAAACTTTTAAACTTCCATCTTTATAAATCTACAAACCCTTCAAACCAAATTAAAAACAGTATTACAGTACAGTAAGATACAACACTCAGTTTCCCACACTTAAAATAACGAATTTTATTACAATTTATTAAGACTAGATTTGTTAACGTCCATTATCAAGTGTTATTTATAAAAAAGTTCGAATTGCTTTATTAGAACACATACATCAAAACATTTAAGCATCCACAAAGTGTTTATTACTTTTTGTTAATACAAATGAAAAGCTTTTAATTATTAGAAAAATTTATACGAGTTAAGTGAAAAGCCACATAAAAGGGTTTAGGAATTAGTCCTATAAATTTTGTTTATGTCAATGGAATGTGATATTATCTGTGTGTCAACTTTTCTCTTCAATCATTTAAACTTGCTGAAATTTTTATTTGAAAAGGAAAAAGAGTTTTTTTTTTTTACTAATCAAGGTATTCCACTTAACAGAGACTTCATTTATCAGTCCTTCATTCAAAAGCTTATTTTCAGTATAACTTGTAATTAAGGAGTACACTTGATGTGACATTAAACTAATTAGCTTTTGGATTCTGGTGTCAGTTTAACTAATTAAATGTCATGTTATCACAAAAGAGAATTTATATCGAACCTATTGTAAAAAATTTTGATTTTAATTATAAATGAGTATAATTAAAAGAAATAAATAATTCTCATTTATAAGATAAACACTTTGGATCAACTTAAGTTTCATTTTTATATTTTTTTTTACTTTTTAATCAATATTGAGTACACCTTTCCAACAAAGCTCAAAAGCATATTGTTGTTTCATTTCTTGTTATCTTTTTTATTAAAATGAATTATGACCAAAAATTAGTTTCTTAAAACTTTAAATTCATCTTCAAAGCCGGTGAATAATAAGCCAAAGTGACAAACTCAGCCTCACAAAATTTATAAGTTCGATAAGCAAAAAAAAAATTTTTTTTGAATATTTCAACAAATCATACCCTGTAAACATTAATAGAAGCACAAATTTTTGTAACTATAATCAATCCCTCACTTTAATTAAATTAGTAAAAATTTTTATTTTAACCTTTTAACTGCCATTTGGGGAATCGAACTCACCATTAAAACAAGGTCTGTATAAAAGTCATATAAAAGATTGCCACACTTGGTCGATTATAGGTAAAACACTTTGAAACATCTATTGCACAATGTTTAACACAAATTTTATTTCAACATTTTGCATCACTTTGGGGGTGAGAATACAGCAAACTAACAACCAAGACTGAAGGATTGAATTTCTAGTGACTTCTACTGCTTTTTTCACATACAACACAAAACATAAGTTATCAACCTCCAAATTTCAGCTCCACCTTTACAAATTCTACCTTAACATTTACTCATTTCACACATAATACTTTTGCAAAACTATTTTACAACTATTGGAACTTAAATTTGATTCCACAGATCATAAACACAAACATGTAATGTTAAATACTAAGTAAACCTTCCTAGAAAGCTTACCACTTTTACCATACACCATTCGGTTTATTAAAGACTCATATTCCAGTACAATTCACACAATTAAGTACATCAGACAAATTAAAGTGAAAGAGAACAAAAACAAAAGTGTACAACACTATTTGGTTCTTTTAAATGAATATCAAAATCAAATCTCATATTTTTCAAACTGAATTTCTTAATCGAAAGTAATATTTAGTATCGAACATGAATTTTAATTCTGACGATAAACAAAGTGATGCATTTATTGAAAGAACTATTTTTGAAATGAATGTTATACTGTTGCAGGTTGTGAGAAATTTTTTATTAATTATATATTTTAAGAAAAGAACAGCAAAGGAATTTCTGCCTTCTGGTTTTGTTAAATCTTTCACTCAGATATGACAAAATATGAGGTGGAGACAAAACTCTATCCCATTACTTCACTCATCAGGTGGCTTAACCCCTCAATAACTAAATAAAGTTGAAGCAAAATTTAAGTAACCAATTGTTATTTTAAATTAATCAAATCATACAGGAAAATATTATTATAAACAACTAAATAAATAAAAAACGAATAAAAAAGATCAACACAGATCTATGGACAGGATTTAACCCAAATGCTATTATAACCATTTCCATTTGTACAACGTTAGGAACCTGAGACTATGAAAAAAATTAAGTTGAAAAGGTTAAACCATCTACCAACTGTGAGAACAAAATTGCAACAGTATAACTGAAGTTGTTCATAAAAATTTCTTTTTAGTCATCCTTCCTTAGAAACTCTTACATCAATAAATTATGAAATCCAATTAATACAAAAATATATTAAAAATAAAAAATTTATAAAGTGAATATGAATCAGCAACTGTGAAAAAAATTTAATAATCTGGAAAATCGATTTCCTTATTTATTATTTCTATAGGATTTCCCTTTAGTAATGAAATTATAAGGCAGTATAAATATATAAAAAAAAATAATAAATAATACCCTAGATTAATCATAGCATCTTTCATGTGCTTCTTTAATTGGCCACTATTATGAATTTCTGTCGGATCAAACACACCTACGTTTCCTTTGGGAACTGTGAGGTATTCATAACCCATATAGATTGCAAGAGGAAGATTTGCAGCAGCCAACATCCAATGTGTATATAGAAGAAGTAAACACATAACGAATATGTGAACTACCATTTTTGGTACCATCCACTGAAAGCAACAAGAAATTTTTTGTTTTCATAAACTGTAAACACTAAAACTAATAAAGTATCTGGTATTAAGTTTACTGACTATAGCTTGAAGAAGAACAAAATTGTTTTTATTTGATGTCTATAGAAACTTTCAAACCAAAAGTGAGGACCATTAGATTGAAATTTTCATCAACTTACCATGTTTAATCTCTCACAGCATTGCTGAGAATTAAGGTAATCGCATTCTAAGTCTGAAAGAACTATTATGAAATAAACGAAAAGGAAAATAGTGAGTCCAGTGCAAATCAATAAAGATACAAAGAGCGTAGTCTCTGTAAGCATTTTGCTAAATTAATAACGGTGTCAAAGCTTTAACAAAAGGAAAATTATTTAATGAAGATTTACAATACACATAGTACACATTGTAAGTAAATCGTTCAAATTAAAGTTTACACAACGAAAATTGACGCAGTTTCGTTTTCGTTTTGGCGACAATTATGGACACGATTTTTCGGCGCGTTAATTCGTAACTTCTACGCCATTCAAGACGTCTGAAAAGAAAAATACATCAACGTTTTTAGAGGTTTATATTAAGTGATTTAGAAGAAAATGTTTAAATTGCTTACTTAAGTTTTCTGTAGAATCCATGTATTGACCAACTTCTTCGTCCAATCCTTCTTCATCCTCAGTTTCGGGCTCAGGTAAGCTGTCACTATCTTCATCAGGAGATGTAGATACTGAATCTAACATTTCTACAGGCATTGGGTCTTTCGGCATTAAAGAAGCGCAGAATTCCGTAAATCTTCGAGCACGCCAAAAAGGCACGACACCTGTGGGTTATTAATTCGTTTGGAATATTGTGAATAATGTAAATTCCCACAAAGCCAAGTTTCAAACCTTTTGGTAAGGCCTTTGGCACTTCCTCCTTCTTGTCATCTTCCACCTCTGTGGCTGGGGATGTAACTTCGTCCATATCAAAGTTTGGATCTTTGAGATGTACGTAATGACCATGTTGCATTCCTAATCCTTCAAAGGTGTAACAACCCCTACCAAAGGGCTGTGGTATAAAAATAATTTTTAAATTTGGGTGATTTAAAGAATTTTGGAAAACATCTATAAAGGTTCATGAGGTTGAGTTTACCATATTGAACTTGAAATTGCCATGAAAACGGTGATTTGAATGAATAATCTGACCAGGGCCATCCATTTGTCCATTTTTCCAAGTTCCCAAAAATTTAACTTCTTTTGTATTCCCCCAAGTATAAGTGCCTAAACCGTTTTTGACACCTTTCCACCAATGTCCTTCATAAACATCACCGTTGGCATAGTGATAAGCACCAAAACCGTGTCGACGATCCCTCTTCCAATCTCCTGAAAATTTAGCCAACATCACACACCAAAGTTTTTGAAAAAAAAATCTCTCAGACTGTGTGTTGATTTAAACCACAAAACCTTCATATTTGGAACCGTCAGGATACCAAAAGGTACCAAGACCATGTTTAACTCCTTTTCTATAAGACCCCTCATATCGAGATCCATTTCTAAACACATATAAACCTTTCCCGTGACGCAGGCGTTTTCTATAATAGCCGGTGTAACGGTCGTTGTTCGGTAATAGAGCGTGACCATAACCGTGTCTTTCTTGTTTTTTGTTTCTTTGTCCAAAATATTCCTAAATAGACAAATCATTTTAACATTTTGAGTGTTTTTTGTGTCAACTATTGTTTAAACTTTCTCCAGTAGTTGGTAGTGTCTGTCCTCACAGATTATGTGAATTAGTAAAGTCAGTTTCACTTACTCCTAATGTATTGATTTGCTCTCCATCCTCACCAGGTTCCTCTGTCTCGCTCATGTTTTAATTAATTAATTTTAATTAAAATTAATTTTAAAAACATAAAAAACTTATTTTTTGTTTTGATTGGAGTTGGGAAGTGTTGTTTATGTTGGATATCTTCAAAATTTTTAGCATTCCACACTGTTTTAAAAATCTGAATGGACAAAGTAACACAAAGTCTTTTGAAAAACACTCAACTGCCAGAACCTGGGAGTTCATCTTTTTAAATCAAATTTGAGAGGAACAAATAAGGCTTTAAAAGATCAATTAACAACAAAATAATTTTATTTAATTAAATTCCTCTTCATCCACAATTTAGTTAATTACCAAAAGATTTATAAGCAATCAAAGTACAAACAAACTGAAAGTACGGTGATGTACTATCGGTGGTAGCGAGTTACGCTAACAAAACTCATTGGTTTCAAACAATACTGGCCGATTTTAAATCGAACGAGCAACACGTTCCACGAAACTCAGTTTATCCCTCCAACTCATTGCCAGTTCAATTTTATAAATCAAAATTTGTTAAACTCCTTTCACGATTTATTACACTCCTGTTCTTCAAACTTGGGATACTTTCCTACGACTTCGCTCCAAGACAACTTCGATTTAGACAAATCACTCACGATAGACGGTAAAAGATCCAGCTAAAATGAGATTATTGGGAAACGTTAGACATGATCGATCCGAGCAAAAAATCTGTTCAGTGTTTGCTTCATTACATACCGGTACTCTGACTTGCTCCATGGAATCCCTTTCTCTGAGAGTGGCAGTGTGTGGTGTCTGCAACGTGTCAAAATCGATGGTTATACCATATGGAATGGCTATCTCGTCTGTTCTCGCATATCTTTTCCCGATAGAAGTCCCGGAATCGTCTACTTTGTGAGAAACGTCTAATTTTGTTAGTTCGGAAGCTGTAAAAAATCATTTAGTTGTTACAGCCCCACACTAAACTCAAATTCAAACAGTAACAGTTATCAGTTCAAAAGCTTACATAGTTGTTTAAGGAAAGGCACAAACTCAGGTTTTTTACTCAAGGGTAGTAGAGAACACTTTATCGGAGCGATGCACGCTGGCAGTGATAGGAACTAAAAACAGAAAACAAATTAAATTAGTCATACAGATTAGACAAAACAGCAATCAGAACACTTAAGAAACGATACTATACCGTTCTCTGTTCGTCACCATCTCTCATTTTAAACGATTGCTCGAATAAAGCATACATGATCCTTCCTATCCCGAACGAAGGTTCGATCACGCTAGGAGTGAATTCTTCGGTGTGAGTCAGTTTTTCAAAATCTTTCACGTCAATCATTTCCTTGGTTAAATTGAACGTGACACCATCTACGACCAAGTCGTAAGAACTAAAATGAAAACAAATAAATAAATAAATTCGAACATAAACGAAAATGTCGTTGTAAATATTTAAGCCTCACCCTTTTCCTTCCAACTGATTTTTAATATCGGAAACTTGTTCTTCTGTGAGAGAGCTCAAGGCTGTGGTGATAGTCTTTCCATCTTTTTTAAAAGTCTTCATGATAAGACCCTTGTTCGGTACGGCTTCGAATCCCTTAATGAGTTTTGGTTCCGGTAATATTTTTTCAGCCACCAACCTAACTCCTGTAGCCTGGCTGTGTTGTGTTAAGTCGTAGGCAGATCTGTCGGCACAACCGACACATTCTATCCAACCCTAAAAGAAGGAAAATGATATAAAATATATTAGCCTCTGTGTAGTGGATTGAATCAGTGATATACAATGATGTATACCAGTCACGTGGAAGTTAGCATCTTTAAAGAGCAACCACTTGGCCTCAATCAAAAGCTGTTATTAGGAAATGAATCTATAAGTCGACTGTGGTAAGTTCTTTCCCGCCGCGACCACCCATCTCATTCTATCATAAAACGAACATCCCAAGTAAATTCGTGCTTCACACAACTTCCACGCCACTGATACTTATTAACAAAACTAATTTCACGACTTACGTAAGAAGTTAGGCATTCGGCATCCCAACAATCAGTCGCGTAATGAGCCATTTCATTACCCATATGCTGCCTGAATCTCAATCTTTCGGAATTCATGCCGATTTTCATTAGGAACAGATGGATTTTGGCCATGAAATAACCTAAGGTTTCATTCGCAACAAGGCCCTGAAAATATTACACTCAATTAAGATAAGACAAATGATTGTTGTAAAAGAAAATGAGATTACCACTTTGAAATAAGTCTTACAGCCTTGACAGCATCACCGATTTTCATTTTTTCTGGTGATTTCCCATCCATTTGGTTACAAGCTGAATAGAGTAAAAGTTCTGTGTCTGCTAATTCCTCAAATTTAGGATGATTCTTATCATCCGGATCGCAAAAATGCTCAATTTCGGCTAAAGTGAATTCTCTGTGAAATAAAACACTCAAAATTACAAAAATTCTTACACTAGACAGAATACAACAAGGCATTCAACCAATCGAGAGCATCTTACCTAACTCTAATTAATCCAGATCTTGGTGAGATTTCATTTCTAAAAGCTTGCCCGATTTGAGCAGCAGCAAAAGGCAACTTCCTCTGATTGAATTCTAGTAATCTCTTGAAGTTAACAAAAATACCTTGGGCAGTTTCAGGTCTTAAAAAACCTTTAACAAGGCCTGAAGGACCTATTAAAGTCTCAAACATCAAACTGAAGTCAGTTGGCTCAGTCAAATCATTCCCTGATAAAGGAGACTTTATGTTGTATTTCTTTAATATTTCTGCCATTTCATCTTTTGTAAAACCATCAAGCTAAAATGAAAAATGGGATGAATCACACTAATCACCCAAACTTCTGAACGAATTCTAATGAATTGAAAATATCAAAGTCTTACTTTGACACAGATATCCTCACATTCTTGTTTAACATTTTCGGGAGTCTTCTTATCCTTAATTAGTTTGTCTAATGATGCTTTAATCAAATGGTCCAGTCTAAAACATTCTCCAGTTTTAACATCCTTCACCATTATGTCAGCAAATCTATCAACATGTCCAGATGCCCTAGAAAATAAAAATTGCACTCAAGTTTCTGATTTGTAATAATTCCAACAAACTCAAGTGAAAGTGAAGATGAAATTACTTTAAAACAGGTTCAGGTGTCAAAATTGCACAATCAACTTCTAGCATCTGCTCTTCTAAAATGAAAAAACTTCTCCAAGTTGCCAAGATGTTACTCTTCAAAGCACAACCCATGGGACCGAAATCAAATTGACCAGTTATCCCTCCATAAATTGCAAACGATTGATCATAAAAAAATCTTCTCTTCAGGAGATCCTCCATTCTGCTTCTGTCAAATGTAATGGATTCAGCAGTGATTTCCAATTCCTTATCCTCCAGAATTTTCTTCCTCGCCTTAAGCTCGGCAACTGCTTTTTGAATATCGATTTGGGGCGCATTTTGAGCTTTCAAATTCCTCACCAAATCACCCTGTAAAGGAAGTTGCATCAAATTCCGAAATAACATGACTTAAACACGTGGTTTGGCAACATAACCAAACAACTTTTTAACAAGTTTTAAAAAGTGTCGTCGATGAAATACGCGGCTGATTTGTATTTAAGGTTTATTATCTACAAACCTGTTCTTTGACAGAGCTTCGATATGGAGCCAAAATTTCTTCCTGTTTTGGAGTTAACATTGCGGTTAAACTTTGAAGTCTTACTTTCCTGTGAGCTTTGTTACCTCCCCAAATGAACTTCTTAACGGGTTTTTGTTCACATAAGTTCCTGACAATCACCGGTAAAGAATACGAAACCGAGGTTACGAAAACTGATTTAAAACCAAAGAGAAATCCGGGTTGCAACACAAGTGAACGAACTGCCAAGTGGCCGATTCTTAACATGGCGTTGCCAACTGCGTTGTAATGTTGCCAACCTGATTCCAAGTGTTAGGGATTTTGTTTTATCAGTTTATTACAAAAAAAGTTCTCTCACGGACGTCACGAAGTTTTTTTAAATGGTGTTTATTATTCGTTAGTCAGTTCGTTAATTTTATTAATACTCAAACAAATTGAGAAAATTATTTATCATCAATAACAACGATATAATATCGGTGTTGAATTTGTGTGTGTAATTTTTTCGACGTCGTTAATTTTTAATCTGTCAAAATATTTCCCAAAATTAATGTCATTTTGTTCGAATATTTTCGTCTGAATAAAAAATTATTTTTTCTTTTTATTTCAAACCAGAATTATATCATATCGAATTGAAATGATCCGGACTTGAGGTCGGTGGATTCGGTAGCGAAATATTAACCTTGAGATTCTGACCCAGATCTGTTGAACGATACAATTAACTAAATCAAATGTGTACATATTTATGGTTATATCTGGTGTTGGAAACATGAGTGAAACCTCGTAATATTCAGTAAATATTGAGACTGTGTCGTGTGAATGAAGTTTTGATTTAATAAAGCGGATGGCAAGAAAGTACATCAACAAAATATGGGACTCCTATTTAGTAGATTATGGAGCCTTTTCGGAAACGAAGGTATGTCTCAGATGTAGAGCATGTTGAAGGTGAAAGTGTATGTTTCATTTCCAGTTCACTAACCACACATTAAAGCCCATTGCGAAAATCTAGTTCCTTGTCCACTTCTTCCTTATTATACTTATTCACAGATTGAAATCAATTTAGGTAATTTAATTTGTAAGAGCAATACAACATTTTTTTCCTCAAGATTTCCTGAATTTTTTTTGAGGAAGGAACAAAACTAGCTGAGAATTGAAAATTGCTAATTTTTAGAGGTTTTGTTAGTTTTATTCAATTTAAACAAAATGAGAACATTGTTTCTATCATGAGAAATTATTATTCAGCCATTTTTTTTCATTCACTGTGTCAGCATATGTTTTGTTTCACATAAAACATTGACATTGGCATTAGTTTTAAATTATATCCATTAGCAATGCAGAACGTTGGTGATTGTGAAACCTAAAAAATTAGTTACAGTTATTAAGAAAAAAAATTTTTATTTGTTATAATGATGACACATAACAGCCTGGTTCTGGCTTGTTTTGAGATGCTTGTTACAAATTAAAGCATTGAAAAAGGATTGGCCTCATTATAACGAGAAGGAAATTATCTTTTGACTTTTATTCTGGGTTATGGGTTGATTGGATCGAAAACAATCGAAAATTTATCTCTTGTTTTTTCAAGATATGTCAATTTGAGGAGTGTAGTTGTAAATGATATCTGGTTAAAGTTGTAGTAGAATTGTGAAATTACAGAAAATTGAATTGATGGAAAGGTTTAATGTTTTTATTGTCTGTTTGAATCTCGTTTGTTCTTCGTTGTTATTGTTTTTACCAACGACTGTGCTACTATATAGGGGTATTGTCATAAAAATTCCCAATTATTAGGGTTCTAAATTAGGGATTTTGAGACTTATCATCATGTAGACTGTAAATATCTTTTGACTCATGATTACAGTTAAATTGATCAAACTTAGCTTTGAATGGGTAGCTTGGTGATTTTCGTTTTGTGATACTATCATTTGAAGGTGAAACATGTTTACCATAAGTGGTTGTACCCTGATTTGTTTTCATTTCTTTTTGCAAGAGTTTTTTAAATAATTATTTTTTGCTTATCAGAGCAAATTCTCACTCATGTTATGATTGGTATTATCTTTAGTTGTTCATGTGAGATGTGACTTTTTAATTTTTTAACTAAAATCAACTTTGAGATTTCTGATATGCTACATGAGTTCAAATAATAAACACGAAAACCAATAAATCAACACAATTTAAGTGAATGACGTGCATATTTTTTTTTTATTCAAAGAGTCATGATAATAAGTTTTCCTCCATCGTTTGATCTGTTGATCATGCATTCGAACAAATGATTTGAGGTCTCTGTGATGATCCCATTTTTGTGAGTTCGAGCAGGACCTAAGTCCCCCCAAGGGCTCATCGATATGATTTTTGAGTTTTGAATTTTTTTTATGAACAAAATTTTCATTTTGTCTAAAACGTTTTGGAATTAGATGTTCATCTTTTGGAACGGACACAACAACCGAAACAATTTTTTTTTCCTCAAAGAATTATGTTTTCATACAATAATAAAATGATAAAAGTTGTTTTCTTCGCTATAGTGATTTTTATTGAACCACTTTCTCTTGTTAGGCCCGAACTAGTGAGATTTTTGCACTCAGAGGTCGATCACATGTGTTTGATGATTTGTGTTGACGGATAAGAAGTGCTGAAACTCGTTTCGAATCTGTTTTCAAGGATTTTTTGGGTTTTTCCTTCGTGCTCATCGCCTAGACACTTTGACCAGGAATCGTGAACTTGGTACCCCGACACTTTTCTTAAAAGTCTATTAGAAGTCGGTAGATTTCTTTTTTTTTGTTAAGACCTTGATTTTTTTGTTGTTATAAATGATTCCATAATTTGTTTTACTTTCCCTTGCCGCTAGAATAGAGATCATTGACAAGGTGTTTCTGACCTTGGCAATAGTTTGTTTCGCTAAATAGCTAAATCCTATCTTTTGTTGGGGAAATGTTTGCAGATGGGCGGTTGTAGCTGTGTTTATTTTTTTTAGGTTCTATTATTCTTTGTTTACTTGGTTTTGAATTAAACTTGACGTTAGTCCGCTTCGTGGAATTATTGCTGAATTTCCTGAAACCGGTCTTGAACTTGATTTGCGAGCTGACTGCCGTCAAACCTGTTCAGGCGCCTAAGACACGATTTTTCTGCACCGTCAAACGTTTTATTTTTAATTTTTTGATGAACAGAACAATAAAACGTGCCGCCAATTGTTGTGATAATGTTTTCTAATTATTTTAAAACCTTCCTCGACTGGATTTGCGCGTTAGGCCTAATGATCTCTCGTCCTCTATTCACTTGAATGTACTGTTATGTTTCGGCTCGTGAATGAATCGACCTACGAGCACCGTTTTGAAGTTAATTTTTCAGTTTCGGTTCACGAACACCCACGCAACACTCGCAACTTGTTGGAAAATTTGTTTAATTTGGCTTATTAAACTGATAACTGAAAATTTTTTTTGGTTTTGGTCCTTTGAAGATTGGTTGGGTCTAACCACTCTTTCGTCGGGTTTGGTCCAGCACATTTTCCTCCACTTTTCATCTGCTTTTAGGTTTGGTCCTCTCTGACCTACGACAAAGACACTTACTTCACACTTTTCTTTGGATTGGTTTCATAAATAACACACAGTTACAAAAGGAGTTCATAAATATTGCACACTTTTAGCTAGAGTTGGAACAAGTTTCTTCCTTTCTTTGTTTCATTTAGTTTTCTTGTGTCCGGAAGTACTTGAATCTCCAGAAAGGTTCCAGTCTAGGTTCATCCAAGGTAGATGTCTATAAAACAGATTTTTCCTTTACTAATCTGGTAGCATAATCCTACAGTTCCCGGTCATGAAATGCTCTCTATTCCATCCTTTCCTCCCTGCATCCATGATGTTCCTTAGTATCCCATTCTAATTGTCTTCTGTTACACTTATTCAGGACCAGGTTTGAGTTATTTAGGTTTCCTATTAGAGAGTGTCAAAGGACAGATTATGTTCATGGTCCAAATTAACACTGTTTCCGATCTTTCTAGGAGTCATCTCACATATCTGTATATCATGTCAAATAATTTATGTTAATGATGACCAATGTTTTTTTGTTCTTTTTAACAGAACACAAGATAGTAATGGTTGGATTGGACAATGCTGGGAAAACAACGATTTTGTACCAGTTTCTTATGAATGAAGTGGTTCACACGAGTCCCACAATCGGTTCGAACGTAGAAGAAGTAGTATGGAGGAATATACATTTCATAATGTGGGACCTCGGTGGTCAGCAAAGTCTCAGAGCCGCTTGGAGTACTTATTACACAAATACAGAAGTAAGATGACTTTTTAATTGATCTACCTATTTTTAAGGTCACTTTTTGTTGTCGTTTGGTTTTTCGTAGAAGTATTCCCAATAATTCTAACTCAGTCAATAATATTGATCAAGGTAAGAAAACTTGACATTGACATTTTCAATTAAACGAGAAACCGCGCCAAGTATAATGAGTCAGCGGTGTGAGCCCCTCCCTGATTCTTACCGTAATGGCGTTTGTGGGTGGCTTTTCACCTTTCCCAAGGCCCTTCTCGCCAGAGAATAGTTAATAACTAACCAATCGTTTATGCTTGTTTTCTCTTCCCCGCAGTTCGTCATAGTTGTGATAGATTCGACAGACAAAGAAAGATTACTAATGGCGAAGGAAGAACTTTGGAGAATGTTGTCGCACGAGGACCTCGCCAAGGCAGCAGTCTTGATTTATGCCAATAAACAAGACATCAAGGGCTCGCTGTCAGCAGCCGAAATATCAAAGCAATTAGATTTAACTTCAATAAAAGAACATCAGTGGACAATACAAGGTTGTTGTGCGCTAACAGGAGAAGGGTGAGTGGACTTGGTCTTGGAAAACGATTCTTTTAATTTGTAAACAGGGTGAGATCACATCCCTTGGAGAGCTCTCTCATACACTAACAAAAGAAGGATGAGGGTCAATTATTTCGTTTTTGAGTATAGAGGTCTATTGTAATCTGAGAGTTACTACAAAAAAAAGTATTCAGAGCGTGATCAAAAGAAACCTTTGATCTAATTTATTTAACCAGAAAACCGCATGATTCCATCGAGTGACATGGTTCATTGGTTGTATTGACCAGAAAAAATGTCACTGTTGTTTCCTATGCTTTCATCGTTCACGAATTTAAAACTTAATAAAAGTGAATTTTTTTTTTTAGTTGAGGAGTTTTCACGCTCAAATAGTCATAAATTTCGTCGACCTTTGTTGATGGTCACTTTTGGATCGGCTTCGGTTTTTTGTTTTGAAAACTTAAATTTTTGTGTATTGTCTTCTCGTTATATATGAACATTCCATTCGTTATGAGATAGATTGAGTTGTGTGTTATGTTTTTGAATTGTAAATAGATTTAAAGCGGAGATATATAATCGCATTGTTGTTGCATGTTCGACCCTGATTCTGGATTTTTGTGTTTTTCAAATTTTTTTTGGGAGTAGTAAAAGCGACATATGCCCATCTCATTCTTTGATTTAGGTCTTTGATATTCATAATTAATACCTGATAATGAAGTTTTTAATAATCTTCAATCTGATCCATAATTTCACACATTTCCTTCTTTTTTTTAGGTTATGCCAAGGATTAGAATGGATTGTTAGCAGGATAAAGAAGAAATGACAAATGGCAGATTAGTGTTAATACGGTTGTAATTAATATCAAAAAGAAAATAATTAAAACGACAAAAAAAACTTGAGAAGATCAGCGTTAACAATCGGTCAAAGCATTCGAGTATTTAAGAGTGCAAACAAATGAAAATGAAAGAAAAGAAGAGTCAAGTGAATGTTACCGGATTTTATTTTTCTACTTTTTTCAGAAATCGGAGCTCGGATTTGTTTTGTTTCGAAATCGAAAATCAGCCGAGCATTTTGTAATGTTTATTTTTCTCTCGTTTATTTAATTAAGTGAAGTGTAGGTTGTGATAATTGACAAATTTACGATCGGAAAGTTGAAAACGATGAAATAAAAGCACGGGAAAAAGGTTTTCACTGACCAGTTATGATTTAATTGAAAACAAATATGGCGGCGACGTGTTCGAAAATCTGTCGGTTACGTCAAGGGTTGTGTTTTGATTGGTCAGAATCCGGAGTGATGGAAACTAGCGCCACGATTGCACGTATTCATAATTAAAATGTCCAACGAATTTTTATTTTCTCTCCTCACGACTGAATGTCTTTTTTCGATTCGTCTGAAGACAAACCAAACAAAGAAAATTAAGACGAACCGCTTTTTGTATGCTAGTTAAAATTTAATTTAGTTTAATTAAAGGGTGTGATTTGGTTGCCCGCGTGAGACATAATTCAAATTGGCAAGATGTCATCCGGGCGACATGTTGAATTTTTTTATTAGTCTTCATCAATCAGTTGAAGGCTTTTTAGGATTTTTATTAGGCTTTTCCTCCCTCTTTTAAATCAGACCAACTGTGGAGAATATTATTTTGAGATTTGTAGGGAGGATAAATAAGTTTTTGCCATTGTTAGACGATTTGAGTGATTAGCAATTGACCATCTCCAGATAACTATGGTTTTATGTTCTCTTTGAACTCAATCTGGTTTTTGATTGCTTACCCATAAATCAAAGACTCAAGTCTGAATTTGGTCACTGCATAAGGATGTTTTTGTACCTGAAAAATCACCAACACTCTATTTATAACTAAGATAGATGTAATTTGATTTAGATAATTCTAAACAAAGATGTTAGTGAAAATTGATAGCGTTTGGGGGTCAGCGGTTATCTCGAAGGTTGTCGCTTCCTGGTTGGAAAGCGTTATGGCTCAAATTAAGACTGTTATTGTCGTCGTTCGGGTTTGAGATGAAATTTCCTTGACCCCGCCTTATGTTTCATTTGCTTGACTATTCTAAAAGCAGGTCATAGCTTGAAGGAGTCTGCTGATGCTTGCACAATCGGTCTAGAGTGAAGGCAACCCCTTAAACAAATTGACATAATTATGAATTTTTTAGTAATTGAATAATTTCTTTTTAGGTGTGCTAGGGTAGTACTATGTTCGCCTTTTAAACTGTATCGGTTTAACGTCCATTTATTAAGTTTTTATATATTTATAAAGTCTCTGTGGACTTGGAGAAAAGCGGGGGAAAAATCCTAAAATGCTTTCACCATTTTTGTCACAATCCTAAGTGATTCTCATTAAGTGGTTACGTTTTAATTGAACAATTTCATGTCTTCTTGTAATTAGTTTTGTTCTTGGATTCTTTTTACATGATTTGAGTGGATGAGAACATCCACGAGAGCTTTGTGATGTAAAATAGGCGGGTTTGCTTGTTATTAAGCTTCTATTGAAGATAATTTATGTTGGTGTAGTTATTAAGCAGTCAGATGATAATATTGTCAGGTAATTAAACAAAAGCTCAGGTTTTTGATCAAATAATGGGGTCTCCCTTTGCTTGGAAGCTGAAATGACTTCCTGATTTGGAGAACCCTTGACACTCACAAACTCAAAAATGGGTTTATAAACAATTTTCCTCCTTCCCTTCTCTGCTTTTAATCATTCAGTTAAGTCTCTTGTTTGATCTAAAAGAAAACTAACAAAAGACTCAAGTTCAATTCGATTAAAAGCGGAGTAACTTAGAGCTGAAGAAACGAACACTCTAGAAACATTGGTCACAAATAGTTCAACATCTCCCTCCTCCCCCCTTCCTTCGTTTCCATTTCACCTAGACTTTTGAGAATCACTTGGACTATAACTTCATTCGATGACTTTTTTGTTTTTATCCGTAAAACTAATTTGAAGTAGAAAAAAATTTTTACAATTTGAATTTTAGTTTTATTTATAAATATATTCAAAATATCCTGCCTGAGTGTGGTTGTCATCTCGACGATGGTGCGGGTCATTTCTAAATGATTTGAATTTGATTTTTTTAGGCTGTTTTAATATATTTTTAATTATGTGAATATTATTATTATTATTATTATTCTCATTTGCTGTTGAACGGCAACATCGGTCATCACATTTATCACATCAGATGAAACCGATCTCAGGGGTGATGAGTGGCTTGTGTAATTTTCTAAAAGTGATTGAATTCTGTTTTTAGTAATTTTTCATACAAAGTCACAAAACTTGAGTTGTGTTTTATTCAAATGTTGGTGATTTGATACCAAAAAATACTCACAAAGAAATCCAACATCACCATCCTGAGGTTATGGATTCATCTGATGGTTTGTTTGAAAAATAATTATTTACTTTAATTTCCTTACTCTATCCTTTGTCAGAATTTTTTTTTGAAATTCTTTGATTTACTCCAAGCAGATACTAACAATATAAGTTTAGAATCCCTTCTGTAGCTTTTGTTTTTCTTATTTTTATATTTTTTAAATACATTAAATGTGATTTTTGAGCGTTGGTCGAGTTTTTTATTTTAGTTCCAAATATGTTAATGTTTAAATGATTTTACAAGTTTTTCTTATAAATAAAGATGACTTGGCATTGAAGTTAGACATTTTTGAAATATTTTGGCTTAAAAATTGATAAAATTCGATATAAAAAGAAAGAAATGGTTTTGTTGGTGATTGACTAACGATTTTCCGTTAGAAACTGGAATCGTCGTGGCTCTAGCGGGAAGCTTCAACTTTTGACCGACAGATGGCGGTAAAATCGTTAACCGTTTTGTTGTCACCTGTAGCTTCACGTGAGAATTGTTTTTTACTTTTTAAAAAAGTTTGAATTTCTGTTATAATTTTTATTTAACACTGGTGATCATCGTCCTTAATTTAAAGTTTACATTTGTGGGATTCATAACCAACAAAATGAAAGAGTTTCAATTGTATTTTTTATTAATAAAAACCAAAACAAAATCCTTTTAAGTGTGAACACCGCAGTGGTTCTGTTCTTATTTTGGACTTTTGCCGCCGTGGGATACTTTTTTAAGGTCAAAGGTTTCGCTTTGGATTAACCTTTTGTTTGTGTTGAAGAGTCTCAAAGATTCATTTATTCAGTTCTTTTACTAACTTCCCACGCAGTGATATCTTTCGGAGCAGTCGTTACCCTGTAAACCGTAGGTGACGGCTTCTTCCAAACGAGAGAGAACGTTTTCATACTTGGAACCAGTCATCGACCTAAATTAAATATCGTGAGTGTTAATCAATGGGATAATAATGAAAGCACTTGTAAGCAATAAAAAAAAAAGATTTCAAAAAGGGTAAGACACAAAAGGCTTTGCTTACTTTGTAAATATTTCAGAGCCTTTCACTATGAGTTTCCCCGTCAAAAGGTATTCTTTGGCTTTGTGAGGGTCTTCGCACGCTATTCTTTGCAGGCACCCATATTTCTGCGTGGAATCAGCCTTCAGATAGCTTAACATTAATAGAAGTTCGTTTTCTGATAGAAACTCATCGAAGTTCACGTTCTTCGATAGGTTTTCTTTGAGTAGACCATCCACACTTCGACCGTAGCCTCCATGTCCGTATCCGAAAGCACCAGCTCCGAATATTATCGCTTTCAGCACGAGAAGAATGAATAGGTTTGTCAGGTTTAAGCTTAGAACCTTGAACGAAAGTGAGATTTATGAAAGGCGCTCACCTACCGATTGAGAATCTCTCTTAAGAATAATCACAAACCTGGCTGTTGGCCGCACTCCTCGATACCAAATCCTGCGCTAGCGAACTCAACATGGTGGTAGCACCGCTGAGGAAACCTATCTTCCCTTGACGAAGCTTAACATCTGTGTCTGGAGTCTGACAATGGACGGCAACACAAAACACACCGAAAACAATGAAAACGTGGACTCGTTTGAACATTTTCGTTTGGCTATCACTTGAGGTTACACGACTAGTGAATCACTTGTTGAGATGAGGAACTTCTGAACAAGAATGACATTCACATGATTGACATTGTTTATTTTTATAGGTTGCACAATGGAAATCCTCGAAACAATGGAGTTTTTTCTGAAGGAACGTTATTCGAAATAATAAGGAAACAGTGAAATTCTCGAGTTTATTCAAATCAATGAAATGGAAGCAGAAAGCCATTGTCGCAAGGAGCTTGAACCGAGTCCGAACTGTGGCGGAAGCTGAACGTTTCCATCGTTCCATGACCGTAATATACGCGACCGCGTCTTGATTCAACCAATCTCTTGCTATTGTTCTTCTTCTTCTTCATCTTCTTCATGCGAGTACTTTGTCTTCCTCTTTATTTTATTCATTGTCCGTGAAAATGAACCTGTCAAACTCTTTTCCCAACTTTCTGTTTTCTGTTATTAGGATAATCTATTCGGAAGTGTCAGTTGACACCTTTCTTTCATTTTTCTCACTCTAAAGCAATGTCTTTTCTTATCTCCTCGTCTTTTATCTTAAAGAATAGATGGTACTCTGGAGGAGATGAACCTGTTTATACATATTTTGGGTGAAAAGTAAAATCTGAATGAAATGAAGTCTACACGACTGTGTGCATTACTTAAGAAACCAAATGACTGCAAAACTGTGCAATATTTATGAAATAAGGAAAAGAGGAATCCGTTAGGAATCGAAATTACGTTATCAGTGTGCAGTATTTATGAAAAAAAGTCTCCTCTGGAGGGTCTTAATGGGAATAAACTCCCGATTACGAAGAGAAGGGTGAGATTAAGTCTGTACGACTGTGCATTATTTATGAAATGAATTATTGTGGTATTTAAAAACTTCTTCGAACGGTTATTTAGAATTTGAGTTAAGAGCAATCCACATCCTACAGGAATCGGCGGTTTTATTCTTCGACTTTGAATTCGGAAGAATTCTCGCCATTTCCGTTCCCAGATTTCTGTTGCCTCCTGCAGCAACACCTTCCAGTTCTTCTTCTTTCCTCCTGCTCTTCCTTGCAATAGGTTAATGGGTTACCTATCCCTCTCTATTCTTTCTGATCATGGGTCATTCTCGTCTTATCTCACCATTTCCGTCGCTCGCTAACAGATCCGTCCTTGCAACAACTCTTCTCAAACATACGTCCGCGTTCTTACTGGCTGTCTCCTCTTTCGTCAGCTCATTCTTCCCATCGCCCGTAAGATTCGGGATTCTTCCAATTTTTCCTTCTCTGATCCTGATTTGCTTTAACTCTGTCTCACAGGTCCCACATGAATGCCTCTCTCAACTGTAGCCTTTGTTCTGACTGCTTTTTCCTTCCCTTTTCTCCAATGTTTACTTCTCACTCTCTCTATACCTCATTTTCTCTGTTCCCGCCGTTAAAAGGTTAGGTTCCTGCCTGTTAATGCCGTTAGAAGGTTACCCCACTTCCCAAACAATTTTTAAATTCTGGACCGCAGCATCTCATTCAAGAATCTTACCCGAAACAACGATCCGTTTTAACAAAGAACGAAACCGGTCTTCGTTTTTCAATTACCAATCCGCACAAGTTTTCTCGTGTGTTCTCAGACAATAGATTACTTAAAAGAGAGAGAAAAAAAAGAAAAAATGTGCAGAATCATTTTCCATTTTTCAATACTACGCTCGCCTGCATTTTCCATCATGTAAAAATCCGAAAAATGTCGTTTATTCAAAATTTCCCTCTCCGACCTCCCTCTCCTCGTTTTATTGCCTAAAACAAATCAAGTGTGAATTTGCGAAAGTGCAAAAAAAGGTAAATAAATAAAAAATTTAGGTCTTCATTGTAAAGGAACGAAAATGCGTACGTCGTTATGTAAAGGAACTGAAAGTGAAAGTCCATTTTGGAATCTTTTTCTTAAAACCGCGAGTGAGCGAGTGATCGGAGTCGTATGTGAGACACGTGTGATTAACGTTTTCATCGACTCCATGTTCACTTCGAAATCGATTCACTTTCGTCAAAATATACAAAAGTCTCGGTACGAATTAAGAAAAGTGAGGAGAAATAACTTTCCCGATATTAGTATGAAGATTAACAAACCATGACCGTGAGTGAGTAACACTGTGACACACTGTCGTAGAACGTTGGATTAGGTCCTGATCGAAATTTTTGTTATTTTCTCTTGAGACTTCTTCTGCTGGAACACTCATCTTCTGTTGTTGTATGGTGTTCTTCCTGAACGCTTTTTAACCAACTTGGTTGGAGGTTTTTGTTTTTATTATAATTTTTAGTGTTTTTCGTCGTATCGGCCATCTTTTTAGACTACAAAGTCAAAACTATCAATACTTTACTGTTTTTCTTTTTTTTTGCTTCTTCTTCTTCCCGCTTCCTTCAATACTCCATTATCTTGTTGCTGTGGGCTCTTTTCCTCTTCTCAGTCCAGGCTTTACCCGTCTTCAGTCTAGTTTTCGGTAGGAATCTCTTTGGATCGAGTTTGTTCTTTATCCTGTCACGGTGTTTAAAGCCTTCTTGCGTGATTCCCAGTTTTTATGATACTTTTCCGTCTCTAGGAACCAAGTTGGTCTTGTCTTTTTCTCCAGGAAGTACTGGAGGTACAGTTTATTCGTTTTCTTCCTTTCTGCAAACCTCTCTTAACCTCTCTCTCTCTTCTTGTAGGATGAAAATTCTTTAGCCACACTCTATACATAGTCTTTTCCATGGCACCATGGGGTTAGCACTATCCATAAACCACCTCAGCACTGACGATGGTTTTTCTTTACTCACTGAATCCAGAGTTGGGTTATAAACCTACAAACACTTCCGCTGTTGGTGAGTTCTTGTCAGTGGCTAGGAATCATAACCCAACTTAACCCAAAAGAATGTGCCTACGAAATGATTCAAGACACAGAAGCGACTTACTGTGGAGATTAATACCTAAATTTTTCTTTTTGTTCGTCAGCCAGCAGAAGAGTCAGCCTGAGACAGCATTGGGTTTGTTCAATTAGTCCTTCACACCACCAGAGCAGCAGCATAATCGAAGATAGAGAAAGAAACATAAAATCTCAAAGGTGAGTTGAAGCAATATGATCTGAATGTATTCAAAACCCAAACCGACAGGTTACCCAAACACATAACCCATTCAAGGAGTCATAACACCTTCAGGAGTGAGAGGAAAAACTGATTTTGAAATTGACAAGGTAGACATGTTGACAAACAACACACAAAACCCTCAACAAACAACCCTAAACGATCAAAGTTTGGTGACATCCTCCTCATCTTTCACAACCCAAAGATTTCATCTCCATTAAAATACTCCCTCCAGCCCAAACTCATCTGAGTAATGGATGAAAAATTTAGAAAGTGAAATTAGGAGAAGAAAACGAAAACGGATATTCCTGAATAAATTAACTTATTTATTTATTTATATTTACCGTGATGGAGTCATTCTGAACGTGATCACGTGATATTGATTGAGAGGTTAACGACTTTTTGGCCCCTTTTTTGTGGAATTTGATACACCAACATCTAGACTATAATTTTAATAATAAATTAATTCGAACCGTGTAAAAGTTTTTATTTTTTGGCGGGGTTACAATATTTCACCGTCGGAATCGACTTTAATCGAATCATTTTGCAGTTTTTCTGCTTTTTTTGTTAGCCATTCGTGGAAATAACCCGCCATTTTGGTTTGGGGTTTTACGTGTCGTAATTTGTTTTTGTTTCTCCGAATTAACATCCGCCCAGTTGACATTTTTGTTGAAACTTGGTTCATTTCCTCTGATTTTTCTAAATCCGTGATTTTTCTCAAAGTGTAATTGCCACAAGAATAAAAAAGAATCGACAGGGATGATGATGACGTCATGACCCTCATTTGACTCACGTAGTACGAATAAACGATTTTCATTGGACGTTCGTATTTCAACCGAAACCGTTTTTTCTTTCGTTTTGTTTTAGTTTCTATACTAATTATGAAGACATCATAAATTTGATTTCAAATTTAATGCTTAAATTATAAACAATTTTATGGTTGAGTGAATTTGTGAGATGAAACCGGGGGAATCGATCGATGAAGCCGAGAGAATTCAATTTTCAATTTTTGGTGCGTTGTTTGGCGTCATGGCGTCTGTTTGATCTCAAAACAACTTTATTGTTATTATTAAACAAATATTGTTTTCGAATTCTTAGAGGTCTAAACAATGAAATTTATCTGATGTAGATAATAAATAAGAGCTAGTCATACAGGCGAAATATTTTTACGAGGTGTGATGAGTGTAGCTTTGAGGTTATCGGTTGTAGGCAAAACATGGGGAAATGATTTTCTTATGTTGATGAAGTTGATAGATCTGTGGATGACGATTCTCAAAGGTTCTGATTATGTCTATAAAACCTCCGTCTACTCATATTCTAGCTTGACCCCATGACCTGTTCACTCTGGGACAAAAAGGTTTATTTCAGAAGCGGATTAAGTTTACTCATTGCATGAGAGGAGGATTAAGAAGTGATTACTGACCTTTCCTACCCACTGACTCTCTTTTTCTTTGAAGTGTGCATTGAAATTCCTTCTAAAAGTGTTCAATATTCTTGAAATTAGGTCTCTGCAAAAGTGTGCATTATTTTTGAAATGATTCCTTTCAAAAAGTGTCTATTATTCATGAAGTGGCTCCTTCCTGAAGTAGAACAAGACTTATGGTGTGCATTATTTTTGAAATGAATGGTCATTGAAATTATTTCTCCTACAAAATTGTAGTTCACCTGAGTGACATTAAGTGAATTCTTAAGTGTGCATTATTACTTTTGAAATTGTGAATTACTCTTATGGAAAACACTTGAGTGTGCATTACTTTTGAGAGAAATTAATATTCCAGGAAAATTGTGATTTATTTTTGACATTAAATACACCTGAGTGTGCATTACTTTTGAGATGAATTCTATCTAACCGTGTGCATTATTTTTGAAAAGAATTATTCTTAAAATTGAGCAATATTTTGAAATCATTACAAAAAGTGTGCATTACTTTTGAAATGTTAATTATAATTTTGGCGTGCATTACTTTTGAGATGAATTCTATTCAACCGTGTCCATTATTTTTGGAACGAATTATTCTTGACACTGTGCAATATTTTTGAAATCAGTTCTCTGCAAAATTGTGCATTATTCATGACATTAAGTACACCTAAGTGTGCATTACTTTTGAAATGAATTACTCTTATGAAAAATTGTTCAATATTTTTGAAATCAACTCTCTACAAAAGCATGCATTTTTATGAGATTAAGGGCACCTGAGTGTGCATTACTTTTGAAATAAATCACTGTCGAAATTGTGAAAACTTTAGAAACTAGAAGTCATTGTAAACTGTGCATTATTTATGACACAGCTCATTGAAACATAAGGAATAATTCACGAAGGTGTTCATTACTCCTCTAGTTCAACCTCTCCTCCTCTCGACTAAACCCACAGCTAACCTTCTACGTCTACTTCTAAACGTGAGACACCAGACAGTTTCTTAGATAAAAACCGTTAAACCTGGACCTGCAAGCGACACATCATCTCATACTCGAAGACAGGTGGCAGCTAATCAGGGTAGATAATAATAATAAAAAATTAATTAATTAAACAGAAAATAAATTAAATCATTTTATTATAAAATTAATAATTTAAGTACAAGAATAAATTAATTATAAAATAAGTTTATTAAAATTTTACACGAATCCTGTGTAAAATCCTCAGTCAAAATGTTGCACAAACGCGTTTGGAATAGTTTCCCGCTTTAATTAAAGAACGATGATGATGATGATGATGATGGTGGTGGTGGTAAACAAGGCCTCTCGTTCGTTTCCCAAGACGAAGGAAGATGTTTCAGCTGTTAACAAGATGCCGGTAGTTTTTGAATTGAATTAATGACACGTTGCATAATCCTTTCTTTCTTGTTGCAATTTCTCACACACATGCACCGCTCACACTCAACACACTTCACGTTTCTGTGTGATAACGCCTGAAACTGGGTCAGTGTCGACTGATTAGAGACCCTGATAACGGTGTTTATATCCTGGTTTCGATTTCTGTTGATGTAATGGAGCCGCGACCTAAGCATCGAACACACAAAACCAATCAGGATCTCTAGTCTCGTGCCACGTTCATATTCCTGACGTCCCTTTGATTCTTCCATCTTAAAACTCATTCATCTTCTCCTTAATAACATTTAGACAGTGATCCTGCTGCCGAGTGTGAGGTCCTTTCATGAGAAACAACATCTGATCGACGAACTACCGCATCGATTCGTTCGACTATTCCAGTGCTGAAGGAAGGCCTCTGTGGTTGGAGATGTGAAACGATACTAAATAGAATCCTGGGGATGGGGTTGAGGGATGGGAGGGCGGGAATGGGACGGGGACGGGGGTGCGAATCGTTACCGTCTGATCTTCCTGTGGCATACGAATGTGGTGCAGTCTTGCGATTTCGCAGCATTCAAAACGCGTTCGGCGAACTCAGAAACTGGATTTTCGGTTGATGGTGATTGCTTAGCACTGAAACAAACAAACACACAGTGAAATCAGAAAAAGACAAAGATGAATTCAAAAGAACAACAGTAACAACCGACAGGAAACCAAAGCCTCAGCTGATTTCAGAAAATTTGCCGAAACCGACATTTTTCTTCAATCCATCGAGGAACTGTTAACTCAGAGAACAGAAGAAAAAAAATTGCAGTGTTATTATTTTCGAATTTAGTCTACTTAACACTAACAAGACTAAAAAGTTAGCTAGTTAGTTGAGGTTAAAATCGTGAGTGGAAAACAAAATTACCGACTTCATCGCGCCTAAAAAGCGACAATAATGGTTCGAGGAAAAAACGAAAGAAGACAACGTTCCGGGGGAAACTGATGACCAAAACCGAATCCAAGACAATCGAACTCAACCCGAGTCACTCTAAAAGGAAACGGTTATGAGTTTCCGGTGCGAACAACAACAACAAAAGAAAAAGGAAGTTGAAAGTGAAAGTGGAAAACGACGTCCACCGAGTGTGCGAACCTTAAATGGAGCCAACGAACCGCGATCACGCAATTTCTTGCTTCTTTTCCGCCCCCTCACACCTTTCACGGACACTGGGACGTGTTGGAACGTCCGAGGACACTTTTACCACTCCTCCGCTGCCAGAGTTTCCTGCTCGAGAGTGTGCGGTGTCTTTTGTAACAATGTTCTGAAATCGAAAGTTTTCTGTTTTCGAATTCTACGAGTTGATGTCATTGGGTTGGTACCAGATCAGAACTTGTGTCTTTCCGTAACACATACCATCCCAGTAGTTTGGTTAGTTTGAGAGGAAATGTTTTGAAACATCGGCAAACACTTCACTACCTGGCGTAAGAGCCCCCATCACACCCTAGCACATGCCACAGCTTTCAGTTGACCCCCTAGTGGTCCTTAAGACTCCTCAGAGGGTTAGAAAATGCGTTCTCAGTGAGCCATTCAACACTCACACTACCAGAACCTTAGGCTAATGGCTGCCCTAAAAGAAATTTTTGTCCCCTAGAAAAATGACACCTCCACAAAATTCTAAAAATGCTGCCGTCCCTCAATTCAAAACAAAGTTCCAGAAACACTACTTCCGGCTAAGAACTAAACTTCCCCAAAACCTCACCCCATCCATACTTATCCTACAACTTTTGGAAACCTTCCAGCGGTATACAATAGAGTAACAACCAGAATAAACCAACACCGAACAGTGTTCCAGAATCAGACAAGACTAGGACACCGCAAAGGAGCAAAAACAGCATCAAAATATAGAAAACTAGTGTAGAAGGCAAAACCCGGTCGCCATTTTGTGAGAAGAAGTCTCTTTCTAGAAAACTTAATTAAATAAAAAGCGAAAGATCATCCGAACCCCAATTAAGAGTCACGACACCGGAAACCACGAAGAAAGTTACAGACCAAATCTCTACGATGAAAGCTGGAAACACGGAAACGTAATAATAACCATCCGGGGAGGGGGTAGAGCATACGAGGTTCTACATCCGATCTAATAGGAACCGAAGAAGACAAAAAGAAAAGTCGACTTACTTCGAAGAAAGTCTGCTCTCCACTTCTTGGACCTTGTCTTGAGACGCTTTGACCAAGACATCACAGAAGACCTTTTGAGCACAGGGAAGGTTCCTCCAGGCGTTCGCCACTCCCAGACTCCTCATCTTCTCGGCAACTTCTTCGTAATTCTCGAGTCCCGTCTTCTGGATCTTCGTTAGGTATTCTTCGTTCGCGTCTTGAACGTCCAGGTATTCTTTATCGCTTCCCAACGACCGCCTTCTCGATTTGTTTTCGTCCACGCTTTCGTTCACATCGAAATGAAACTTTTCCAAGCCCTCGATCCCGCTTTCGTCGATCAAACGTTTGAAATCGCTTTTCGCTGTTTCCTTTTCCGGAATTTCCTCTTTGACCGGAAGCGACTTTCCGCTTCTCTGACTTTCGAGGTTCGTGTTGATGTGAGTTCCGTTCGTCAAGCTTTCAGGTAGACCATTCACTCCTTCCATGGCTCTTTTGTGTTCCATTTCCAATTTGGATGCTATCGGATCACTTCCGCTGTCGCTTCGTTTGAGTAGATTCACGTTCACATCTAATAACCTGCCAACAGCTACGGCGCCCAAACCCAAAGCGGCACCAGCACCCACAAGACCGAGAGCTGGGAGTAGAACGGGGCTACTCGAAGCAGCTGCTCCGATTTTTTCTTGTAAAGCTGTTCTCATTCCCGTTCCCTGATTGAATCCCAGAGAGCTGCTGATTTTGGCTGTCGCTTCTGGAATTCCGAGATTTTCCGAAATCCTTTGAGTTGCTTCCACTAGAGGTTCCATGACTGGTCTCGTCATTTCTTTCATACTTTCGACTCCGCTCTGAACTGTTTCCTTTATGCTGTCAGTTATCTTTTCCCAGAGAGGACGATTGTCTGGAATCTTGACGTAGTAACCACCCGGACTGTGGTTGTTACCATAACTCATTCCCGACATTTTCCATTTGTAGTAGTCTTCTTTCGTCATCGAGTATTTCCCGGGGTAACTGGAATGCTGGTAGGACTGGAGGTAATTGTCATTGCCCAATCCGTAGGAGTCACGATAGCTTCCAGCAAAATATCCTCCAGATTTGAGTCTGTTCGGCGATTCCGTGATGTCGATTTCATCAGGGTTGATGGACGAACCCTCTGAGCTGGACGTGGTGAACTCAATATTACGAACGGCTTGTCGTCTTCCGCTTTCTCGGTCGTGAGACCCTCCGATGCTATTTGACACGTCCAGATTCGAACTGGAACCGAGGGAATCATCCGATTGAGAAGCCAAACCGGGTTCGTAGGCATAAGGACTCCTGTCGGCATACGGGTCGTTGGAGAAGTAGGTCAAAGACGGGATGGACGAATGCGGGTCCTTTGATTTTGTCACCTCCAACTCGTCGATATCTCTCTCGACCTTGGCAGGTTGAGCTCCCAATTCTGGGTGAGCGTATTGCAAAACTGGAGTTCTGACTCCCTCCTCGAAAGACACTCTGGACGGTTGACTCGAATACATGGAAGAGGTTGGATAGTTGGAAACACCTTGGGGCTGAAGAAGACGAGCTTGAACCGGGGCGATCGGTACGAACTTGTCTTCTTTGTCGTAGATAGGCTCTGGCTCATCTTCCATTCGATCCATTCGACGATCCGCGACGCTGATCTTTCCATCTTCCGTCCAAATCTCTTTTGGATTACTATTCACCCAAATAGGTTCCTCGTTTTCGTCCACGTTCTCGTCCATTCTTCTGTTGGCTCCCGTTCCGTAATCGAAATAATCGATGCTTCTCCCCGACTTTTTCCGGTTCTGAATTTCTTTCTGATTGATCTTCATTATGCTTTCGATTATTTTCGCTTGAGTCTTGTCTGGTTCGGCGAAAACCAACGGAATTGGTTTATACCTCTCCTGTTCCTGGGGACGATAGCTGGAAATCGTCTCAGCGATTCCTTTCCATTGAGTTTTGATAGCATCATCTTCTCCAAACATGGAAGGCTTCTGTTCATTCGCTTCGAAATACGAAGACAAAACCACTTCCTGCTTTTCCGGTTTGACTTTTTCACTTTCCGTCGACTTGAGAGGAATTCCCGAAGACAGCGACTGCTTGTAGGGCACTAGAACTCCGTTTATAACTTTCGCATTCCTCCAAGTGTGAATTTTGTCTTCGGGCGTATCAGGGACTCTAACTCCTTCGATAACTGGGACACCGTTTTCGATCGTCACGCTCGGTAGATTTCTTCCCTTCTTCTTGATCGTGTTGTCTCCTTTGACGTACATCACGTCCGAACGAATCTCGACTGGTTCCGGTACAAGCCTCGACTTGGCTTCTCTTTCCACGCTCTCGGAGCTACCATTCTTCGTCGTTTGCGGACTCGTCGTCGTCACCGCCTTGGGTCCTTCCGTCACTCCAAACGAATTCCTTCCCTCCCGTTTCTTCACTATCAAAGTCGCCATCTCTCCATTTCTAGAACGAACTTGAAGGAACTCAGAACTGGATGGATCCAGACTCCGGGCGACGTGTAACGACGTCCTAGTTATTTGTCCTCTGACTTTTTGTGGAGGATTTTCCGCAGCGGATGACAGAACGAGTATGACTGAGATTAAAACGGCTCCACTCGTGGCTGACATGTTTTTTCTCGAATGATTCTGAAAAAATCAAAAAAAGAAAACGAAAAACATTAGAAAAGAGACAATAAGGGAATCCTCCACATCTCCCAGGAAAATAGATCAAAAAGACAAGCGAACCGTTTCAACAAAAGCCATAACCATTCGAGACGCGGCGACCATGATGACGATGATGAAATGATTTTTAAGTGGCAATTTCACTTTCTTCGCTCCTCGTACCATTATATCTCTGACAAGTACGGGAGAAAGAGAGAGAGAGAGAAAAGTGTTTCATTTAAATTTTCATTTTTCTTCTTCCACCTCGACATCCGAACAAGAGAAATCGACAAAATTTTCCCCATCCAAAAACACAACCGGCGACAAAACATCACCAAAGAGAGAGAGAAAAAAAATTTCAAAACGAATCAGAGCAAAACGATTCGACAGCGTTTCCTCCAACCGCCTCCATCAAGCAATCGCTCTCTATTTAATCAATGAAAATACTAATTTGTATAATTAATCAATAGCCGAGTTAATAAACATCCACGTGATTCGAAATTAGATAGAAAAGGAAAACCTGATTTAGAAAAATCGTCCCGTCGTCGTGGGTGTACCGAAAAAGAAATCGAAAATCAAATTTTCATTGTCCCCCACGAAACTTCATTCACCAGATGGGTTTCCGTGTATGTGTTCTTCGTGCATGATTCGTTTCCCTTCATCTTCATCTTGAATAATTAGAAATTTTTCGAAAGTTGAAATTGCAAATTATTTCATTCGGGGCTTTTGAACTCGAGGTCGGATCGAGTAAACTCGCATCCGGATTATCGATTCCGCACATCCGGTCATAGTTTCCCTTTCTTTCCAATACTCGTTTTCCCTCCCATCACCGCCATCATCATCATCACCACCGAAATTATCGAATTCCTTTCTACGATCCCCACGACCAAGAAAAATTCTGTGACTCTTCGGTGGTGAAAGTGTAAAACGGTATCGTCCTCATTGATGTCATGTTGGTCACCATCAAACATTCCTCCTCACCCGGAAATGGACTATGAGAACCTACCTAGAAACCTTCAACCTGACTCATAAAAAAAAAATCATTTCGACGAATTATCTAACCGAGGATATGGACCAACCGATAACATCATTAATGAGCGGTGGCTTTCGAATCTTCTACCGAGAGATAGATACCATTTGAATAGATAATTTTTCTCTCTCTCTTCAGAAAAGATGAGTTTAAAAAAGTTGTTTGATTATGTCATAAGTGTCTTGAGAATTATTTTTCTTTAAATGAGAAGTTTCATGCGAGAAACCGCCTCAACACATTAGAAAGTGCGAAGAGAATGCAACACAACAACCGTCTAGACCCTCCTTCCTCGACTGAATTCTTCTCTGAGAGCTACTTTTTTTTTATTTAAATCTTTTCTCGAATATCTAGGAGCTAAGAATTAATGAACCGAACACCGAATTATATTCCAATCGTCTATTTATATATATACAAAGCCGGACGTCTCATTCAAAACGGCCGATTGACACTTTAATTTGTCTTTAACCCGAATTCTATCGACAAAAACCTTTTTTCCTTTCGAAAATCGAGGTTTACATACTGTGGGAGCTCTGTGGTGTAGTGATTAAGTCCCAGACTAAGAAGTTATAGTCGGAAGTTCAAATCCTCCTCCCGTTATACTCAGCGACATATTGCTCTGTGTCTGAACAACGTGAGAGACTGCATGGCAACGCCATTCTGGTTTTGTATTCAAACTTTGGTTGCTGTCTTCCCTCCGCCCATGACTTCTCTCTCGCTTTGTGTTATCCAGTCACTTAAATCTGCTAAATTTTCATTTTGTGGGTTTATCAAAGTCTCGTTCCTAGTTCCTGACCTACTTAAAGAAACCTGACAACTACTGGTGATGCCAGCAAGATACAAATTTGAAGAAATGTTTGGTTGTGAGTGTGGCACATCGTTCCCAAACTGAACAGCCTAAGTTTATATCACCTATGCATTTAGTTATTATGATTAATTCATTTCAAAAGTAATGCACAGGTTGAATGAAGACACCAGAAGTTCAAACTTTACACAGTGGGTATGACCCAAGGTTCCAAATTGTGACCCAGCTCAATAACCCAAAAACTAGGAGAAATGCTTCCATTTCAAAAGTCAACAGACAGTACTAACCCAAAAACAACCTTAAACCTAACCCACCCAACCTGATAAAACTCTTAAAATACAGCAGAAGGAAGTCACAACAACCAAAAACGACAGTTTACAACCCAAAATTCGAGACTACCTACAGCCGAAAGCGAATTTCCAAAGGGATTTCCTCAAAAAGGAAAACCTCTTCTCCCGAAACGAAAACACTTCTGAGAGAGGTGAAGAAGAAGAAGAGGAGGAGGAGGAGGAACGGCGAAGAAGTGAAGCGACCGTTAACGAACGAAAACCCTTCGCGGTTAATTCAGTGGAACACGAATTAATGTGGCCTGCTCCGTGTCGAGGAGAAAGTATCGGCCTAAAGATCTCCCGTAAGACATCTGGTTAATTACTTCGTTCAAACATAACCTCGATTATGACAAATTCAGTAACATGGTAAAAAAGAAACAACAACAACAAAATTCTTTTCGTCACTTTTCTTTTAGTTTCCCCCGCCGCTTCTCATAGTCAGAGTTTTTGGATAGAAAAGCGGAGTCGATGGATGCGCAAAGTTGATTTTTCATGGCGCACATGTGCGCCATGAAAAATCAACTTTGCGCATCCATCGACTCCGCTTTTCTATCCAAAAACTCTGACTATGAGAATGACGAATTTCCTGAACTTCGAGATCTCGATTCGAGAGAGAAACCGTTTGGAAGGAAAACAAAAAAATTCCAGCAACCGGTTCTCAACGGGTTTGGCCGTCTCCTCATTCAAACTCTTTGTCATCATCTTTGGTCCGATCAACCGGTTCCTCTGTCTGGAATTTGACAGCAGCAAAATTTTTATTGTTTCCTCAAATCAGACTTTCCTCAATACCATTCGACAAAAAAAATTCCCTTCACACCCGACGCGACCAACTTATCGCACTGACAGCTGAGAACCATTCTGTAGCACAAAAACAAGAAATCCGGTTACCTCCAGGAGGCACTCTCATCGTTTGGAGGAATTCCATAAAAACGAACCATTCACTTCACCGCAAGAGTAAAAGGATTAAAAAAAATATCGAAAACGAAATCCTATACGTGACTGTCTACTTTTGACCGGATTTGAAACATCTACCGCAATGGAAAGCGATTACTAAAGATGGCCGTCGCCGTTCTGTGGGAAAACGGTCATCGAGTAACCTTGACCACTGGCGTGCGGAGGGAAGCTGTGAATACGCCTCTTCTCTTCTATTTTTGTGCGAATGTTCACAAAGGATAAAACAAGACAGACTGCTACCGTGGGAAAAATTCATCACAACCTGCTCACCCGTGCATTGAAGCGGTGTACTGCTAAATAACTGACAGCTTCCACGACAAAGATATTTCAGCCATTTAAAATCGACAGGTACGTACTGAACCTTAAAGTCTCGAGCAGTTGTCAGCAATTTTTTTAGTAGTCTGGCATATTTTAAATATAAAATTCCAGGGGGCACCTCCGATATCTGTAGTAGTCGAATATTTTGATTAAGTCCTGTCATAATTCAATTTTAAGGTCACAGAACATTTTGCATAAATTATGAAAATCAAGGAATTAAAACCCTGTAAACAAATTTTTACACCTTAACATCTCTAAATATTTACCAGTTTTGAAGTATTTGAATGGTGGCACATTACCTCGCGGGTATCACGACCACCAATCACTACTTCCGACTCAGCTTAGGGAGTCTCCCATACAAATCCAGCCCAACAGCAAAATACTTCCAATAACTCTACCCCGTAAGCTACCCTTATCTTCGGTAATCTTTACAGTTATTAAGTAAACACACCTTCCCCAACTACCTCACAGCTACCAACATCTAAAAGTAAAAACTTTACCTTCTTCTTCCCTTCCTACGACTTCTTCCTTTATCCAATCCCTTAGGCTAAGACACCGTTCTGCTCTTTAGATAGAAACCCCTCAAGGTTAGACCAACTACTCTAAAGACAGATGGCAATTACCTAAGGGCTCCAAAAACAATCATTCAACCCATTTCCCATAAAACCTCAGCCCGAGTCCTCTGTCATGAGATATATAATTAAAGAGATGCTTAGATAAACACCGATAAAAAATGGCGGCTTGTGTGAAAGATGTTTCAAGAGAATAATAGCCGAGAAAAAGAAGAAAACAAGCCGCGGGATTCATAATCTGTCAAAAATTTACCCAAACAACCTGAATTATCTTAACTGTAACTTAACCTTACCTACATTTAATGTAATCTTGCAAACTACAATGCCGGCAAATCCAAGTTATTAAATTGAAAAATTAATAAAAAAGGAATCCATATAGGCCGAAACTAAAATTGATGAATGGACCACGTTGGATGGACCCCGCCGTCCTCTTAAACTCCAACCCAAGGAACCGGTTTATGTAATTCAAAAAAAATTTTTTTTTCTTTATTTGACCCCTTCAAATCGTGAGAGACCCGAATTTAACTCCAATTTTTGGTGAAAAATTTTTCTTCTCTCTCTTCTTCTTCTTCTTGGTAAGTAGCAAGAAAAATTGAAATGTTTATAATTAAAGAGAGTTTAAAACGACTCGAGGAAAAAAAAGACTCGAATTCGGCCATTTTTAATGGAAATCCTTAAAAGAAAGAGAAAAAAAAATTATCGAGCATTAGTTTTGTGGGTAAACATGGCAATTTAACAACTTTTCCCTTCCTCAAATTATTTTTAAATTCGTGCGCATTTTCCTCCTCCGTCTTCATTAGCCTGTCTCACTCTGATAGATGGGATAAGACCCGGAGAACCAGTGCCATCAAGGGTTGACAGTTTGGTGTCTCTCTACCGAAATTTCTTTTTTTTGGAATCTTGTCTTGGCTCTTCCTTTTGTACTTTTGTAAAGTTTGCTGTTGGTTCTTTTAAGTGAACTATCTGAACGTGTGTTTTGGGTTTATATCATTTTTTTAAAGGAACTTCTCCAAATTTTTGTATATAATTTGAAAACTATAATTACTGTGCATTATTTATGAAACTGGTGGTTTTCTTAGATGAAACAAACTGGATCTCGCGAAGTTTTTACGAACACATCACGCAACATGAGAAATGAGGAGAAATATTCTCGTAAACTTCTTCCCGCTATGAAGGGTTGAAACTGTGCAATATTTATGAAAGAAATGAACGTGCACGAGAGCCTCTTCGACTACTTATCGCGACATTTCAAAGAACCCAAAAAGGAAAAAATGACCTCGGAAGAACGAAAACCAGTAACCTCTCCTAAGACACTGATCCAAACACTGTAGAGCCTGTGCATTACTTTTGAAAAATCACATCAACTTCCAAAAATCAAAATTAAATTCCAGAACCTCAACCAAACACCACACACAACTTTTCAGTCTCGTGTTTCATACGTCACCGCTCACACAGACTCCAGCTCATCCAGCATCCTTAGATAATCGGACATGCAACAACCCTCCATCACACATCAAAAGTATCACAAGACGACACGTGTAACACTATCCAAATAAATAAATAATCCTTGAACCCATAACTCGAAACTCACTTTTACTTTTAATCCAAATCTTCCTTCCAGAACCGAAAACACTTCAACGCCGGCCTTTTTTTTATTCCCAAAGAGTCATTCCAAACTTCCTCTCCAAAAAGAAACTAAAAGTAAAAGCCGAACTACCTCAAGAAGGTGCACAAGAGGAAGAAGAGGAGGAGGAGGGGAGGCAATCAAATAATTATAAATTAATGATTAATCCGCCGTTATGAATTAAATTCGGTCATAATAATAATAAACGATTAATTAGCGAGCTCTTGATTAAATGTCGTGCTTTCTTGTTTAATTACGTTAATTTTTTCGTTCGTCTTCTTACTTTTATGTATAATTAATGAAAATTTTCATCCGTAAAAACTAGACTAATTTAAGTCTTTTCTCCTTCGGCGCAACAGGCGTTGAAAAAAAGAAAAGAAAAGAGAGAAGGAAAAAAGGTCACTTTTAATTGTGATGGCGTGCTAGCGAATGTTTCAGGGATCCGATTTCGGTCCGTATTCGGCGGAAATTTATTAAAGAGAAATTCAAAAAAATTTCAAATCAAAATAATTAGGCCTAGTAGACTCTAAGAGAATTCTAGTTTCGGCGAAGATTTCAACCAAAACCTGAAATTCGTTGTGTGTGTTTCTTTTTCGGTCTCGAAATCTCACGTCTTAAACACACCTCTCCGAGTTTTCCCGCCACTAACCCATCACGTGACCGTAGCCTTCTTGAAACCTATTTGAATTCGCTTGGAGGAAATTAAAATTTATTTCACGAATAGAAAGTGTTATTAGGTCCTGACACAATTCGTGGAAGAAGTGGGTGTGTGAACACGTGCACAACTTCAGAACATGTGTCGAAGACGACGAATTCCCATAAGAACGTGCCACTTAGCACACACACCTCAACAACGACCGTCTTATCTCGGCGGCAGGTTCTTGGAGTAAGAAGACTCGTGTGTCCGCCCTCGAGGCTTTTAGAGAACGCAAACAAAAACGAAATACTGATCAGTTTTGGGCCTCCAACGCCACCATCACCACTACCACCGCCTCCTCCTACCCAACCGAACCCGGGACATTTGGTAACTGTACTTTTACCACGCCGTCTGCAAATAGAAAACGTGTGTGTGTGTGAGGAAAGTAACATCGTGGGAATCTTCGACGGTCGTGCTTATGACAAGCCTAATAATAGAAAAAAATATATTTTCATCTCTTTCCCTCTTCATTCTTATTCTGGTCCATTCGTTACGGATCCAGCTTCCCCACAAACACACAACACAGACAAAAGACGCATTCGGGTCAGGGAAAGAAAACGGTAACCTTGAGGGAAATATGTCATTTTTTCTTATTTTTTAATCAAAATTTACACGGTTGTAGCTGAAAACGAGACATCGCCGAAAAGCCTGCGAAACGGTTTTACATGTCATATGAATGTTTACACGATGGTCTTCTTTTTCTTTTCGTGTATTAGGTAACGCACGTAACGGTGAGCAAGAAAGAAAAAAAAGTGTTTCTCAGAAACCTTCAAAGTCATTTTGCGTGGGCGACAATGGCAACTGTCAGCAATCGAACCGTTACAGCCTAACATTCATGTGTGCAAACGTGTTTAAGAGTGAACATAACACTAAACAAATTATGGCCGGTAACAAGTTCGAATTTAAGATTTGATTAAATCGGAGGACATTTTCCATTGAGAGAACCACCCGACTCGGTTAAATCACAAAACTACATCATGCGTCCCAATAGTTCCCGGAATGATTATTTTCTCTCACAAATATTTTCAGAGCCGTTTCCATTGTATTCTCGGTCACCACAATACTTTTGGGGGCAGACTCTATATTAAAACAAAGAAACAGGGCGTTGCATAAACGAAAGGCATTTTGACCGTTAGGACCCCCAAAAAGAAATCCAAGGAACTAATTAACGATCATATCAATCAAAACATTTTGCCCAGAGGCAGGCCCCACACTGAAATACAGCTTTCTCCATTTAAATTCTGTCTTCTTCTGTATGTTAATATCTACCACCATGAGACACTAAAAGTTCACCCAAAAAATGATTTTACCATAAAATGGACAACATTTAGGGAAGATAAACATTTTTAAAAAATCTTTGCCCCCACAAAAAGAAAAATTCAATTTTCATGTGAAACACATTTTTAGCCTCTCAAAATTTCTAAAACTTGTTTTTACTGGTAGGACCGTGCGGGCCGGCACTTGCTAAAGAACACTTCTCTGCCATAAGAACGAGTGCCATTAAAATTTTGGACAGAAATTTCAATAACTAATTATTTTAGAGTTTAATTTTTTATCAAATCTAACAAAAAAAATTTTGTTATTAAAAATCCATCAACCATGTTAATGTGTTACTAGGTAGAAATAAATGTACAGCTTGGATGATTAAGATGATTAATGAAAATATGTTTCAAGGTTAAATCAGACAAGACTACAACCAAACTCCATCCCTCATCCCCCTGAAAAGAATCCAAAATGTGTCACTTTTCATTTTATGATAAGTCTGACTTTGAGAAATCATCATCTCCATTTGTTTTGGTTTATTTAAAACTAACAACAAACTCAAAAATTAGGCCTAAAAAGTTGGTAGTCTCAATAATCTCAATCCATCATTGTCCTAAGAAGCAAAAGAAGACAGGTAAACACAATTTTCAATTTCAACCCCTCAACCATCTTCTGTAAACTGTCATTTTGATGTACTGATAACACTGTTACCAACAGAATGCTTTGATTAGACTGCCTTCTTTCAGGATGTTATTTGCTTTTTATTTACCCCCTAGCTAACTACCATCTACCTCCAAGTACTAGACAATCAAGTAGTTTGTAGGTCTAGCTTTAAGGTGTTGTATGTAGGTAACCAACTAGTGTCATAGCTTCAGGTGGTAATAAAGGGTGGTTTGTCTGTTAAAGAGGTTTTTGATTTATTCTAACTGTCATAAGTGTGGAGAAAGAGTTCAGCCTAACATAACCCAACAGATAAGCTTGAAACGAACCCAACACTGATGACAGTTAATTCCAGACATCTCAACAAATAACAAAATCCCAACCTTTCATAATCCTTGAGAAGTTGATTGAAAAAATAAAGATGGCGGCTGACATGAAGTTGATAAAAGTTTTTTCAAGCCCCTCGCCCAAAACCTCAAATATTTCTTAATAAAAATCATTTCTAAAGCTCAAACCTACTTCAAAATATTCGTTGATGTTAGAAATAACTTTCATTGACTTCCTAAACAACTGACATTCGAACCAGCGATAGAAAAAAATTTTTCAAACAAGTAATAAGTGTAACGGAAATTTTTATTCAATTTACCTTTGTTTCTCGTATTTATCTCCAAAAGTATTTAACTACCATTCCAAATTAGAAGAAAAAAAAAAATAAAAGAAAATGTTTGTATTCGCGTCGATGTTTACTCCACTTTACGAACAATTATTTATTTTTTTATTTATTTATTTGTTTTAAACCACCTTGCACTTCTTCGCGACGGTTAACGAACATCAATGACGGTACGAAATTGAAAATCGCTACCAGGCAGTAACAAAAAAAAAAATTCAAATCTAAAATGAACATAAGATGACCGAGTGAGAACAAAATCGCAACATGGGTTATAACGATTTTCTAACGGGGTAAAACCCGGCTAAAAAGGTGTAAAAAAATTAAAATCCAAAGCTAAGTTAAACATAAGCGCGATATAATTTCATTTTTTATTTCACCTGCCATTGGACACTTGGATCTTTTAACGTAAACGATTCGGTGTTCGTACCCTTAAGAAGAGGGAGTTCGGTGTTGATTTGAAATAGTCGAATGAGTCGACTTAGTTTTTCGGTGAAAGTGAATTTCACTTGTTTTTCTCCGTTGGAATGAATCGTGGACATGTTTGCGGCGGATTTATGGAACCGTTTTGCAGGAAATTTTTTTCAAATATTTTTGAGATTTTTAGCATAACTATGAATGACTTAACCAAGATTTAAGGAATTTCGCTGGGCTCCGAATTCTTGTTGCGTCATCTTTTGGAACTTTTCTTCGGTGAAAGCTTTTTGTAAAATCCATTTTTCATTTTTTTTCTAAACTTTTAATTACAGCTATTAAGACAAAAATGCTGAACCTATAAAGGAATTCTATATTTCCAGCTTTAAGAACTTCTCTGGTAGCAAAATTCAAAGAAACTAAGAAACATTTGACAACTTGAAAGGATATACCAACACCTCTTGGGAATGATGGGTGAGAATACAGTTTTCAACCAATTTTATAAAAATTTAGGCTGGCTGACAGTATTATGGTATTAGCAAACAAATTAAAATGAACCTCACAGTCAGTGTATAACTTCTACCAGAGAATCTGAAAGAGTTTTCTGCTCTTAATATCAATTTCAGGAATTAATGGGAAAAAGTTGTTGCAGGAAATTTTTTTCTTTTTTTTTAATCATTTGGTTCCAAATTCTTGTTGTGTCATCTTTTGTCAGTGAAAGGCTTTTTCAAATGCATTTTTAATTACAGTGTGAACAAGTCAAGTATGAAACAAGTGATAAATTTGTACAGAAGCCTTAATAACACCTCAAAAATTGTTATGTACCAAAGGAACCAGTTGGTGCATTATCTATGCAACTACATTGCATTCTGAACATAAAACAAATAGCAACAGTGGTAACTAAACTTGAGAGAAGTTCCAACAACTATATTCAACTTCAAAGAAGGTCCAATTTGCCTTTTTGGATTGGTTATTCTGTTTGGACTGTCAGAACAACACTTCTATGAGGTTTGTGACACATGTTCTAAATCTTTTTTTAGTTGTCTTGGCTACTCTCTAGCTTGGTCTTTGGTCTTCTGGTTGAAGTACCTCCTAACCATTGATGAGCCATTTATAAGAACTGATTTTGGTTTTCTTAGACATTTTGGATCCAATCTCAAGCCATTGAAGAAGTGTAAATGTATATAATTACTCATGAAATGAATTTTCAGCTAAAGTGTGCATTACTTTTGGAATGAACTCTCTACCAGAGTGTTGCATTATTTTTTAAATGAATCCTTCCAAAAGTGTCAGTCAATGTGGACTCAAAAGGCATAGAGACTTCTTCCTGGTTCCTGTACTCTTATGCAGCATCACAAGTTTGGAACAAAAATGTCACATTTAGGGTGTCACAGAAAATGTTTTGCCAACTTTAAAACCAGATGACATCTTCATTGGCTCATGAAAATATTGAAATAGTCTGGGAACTAAAAACGTACAAAAAATGTGTTCTACCTATTAACTTAAATCTCCATGAGTGTGCATTACTTTTGAAATAAATCCCCAGTAAAAGTGTGCATCATTTATGAAATGAGACCTCCAAAAAACTGTCAAATGGTGATACAAACTAAGCTCACAGTCGTTGGTAAAGGTGTAAATTCAGTTCCTAGTTTCTGATCTATTATGCCACGTTACAAAGTTCTATGTAAACCATTCAAAATGCCAGGATCTTGTTTAGTTGACGAAAGGTTTGATTGTGACACAATGAGTGTGACGCAAATTTGTTGGAGTTGCTTAGAAATTAAGAGTAAGACTTAATTACTGCTTTGGTTTTGAGTCCTCTGGTTTATCTACCTCTTGACCATGGAAAACTTTCCTGAAATTGTGATGACAAAACCAAACACTTAATGATATATTTAGGTTCACTCCTGTTTAGGTCAACATCTCTTAGTCTGTGAAATTCAGCTGTTACATTTGTTTTGAACTGTACCAAAGTTCTGAAATCATGTGCCAGACTGTCATGACAAAAGTTTGTATTTCCAAAGATATGAGAGCTTTTAGAATGAGGTTGACCACTCAACTCCTTCAGATTGGTGTTAACAGCTTCTCAAGCTTTTCCCACAAACTTGTGTCAAAATTGTATTACTTCCCATCAGTTAAGAGACTAAGTATAATATAACCATTAGTTTGGCTGATGGATGGAGACACTGCCTTCAACCAATTAGAATAAAATTTTGATCTCTTTACTGGTGTTGTATTATAAAACAGACTATAAACAACCTTACTCATCACTGTTTATGTTTTTATAAGAAACTGAGAGGATTTTCATAATTTAACAGTAATTTTAGGTGTTAGCTTCACTTAAATATCAATCTAAAGGTTTGGGGCCTGTGTTCATTCTAAAACTGTTCTAAAGTACTCCTGTTTTGCTTAAGAACAATATTTTAGAGCCTGTCCATAAGACTCAGCAAATGTTACTGTTTGTTGTTCTTCATTAAGAGTTAACACCCTGATATCTTGATGGTTTCACAAAAATTTGTCCTCCCAACCTTCTTTCTTCGTTTTTATTAAACAAATCAGAAGGATACATTTTGTAGCAGCCTCCGCGGGCCTCGAATTAAATCGAAAAGGTTGGAAAAGGTCCAGGAACGCCTGCATTCCAATGCCAGACTCCATTATAACTAATTCTATGATGCGATGCACTCTCAGGAAATGTGGGTCAGGAAAAGTAGTCCGGCTTAGTCGTTGTTCGAAGCAGACAGACTAAACGTAAAGGAAATCGAATCTTTTAATTAAATAATCTAAGAAAAGGAGCCGTTCCGATGGAATCAACGTTGGCTGAGTTCTCTTTTTACGTTGAGAGTCGAATGAAAAAAAATTTTTTTTTAGGCGAGACTCGTCTACCGAGTCACATGCAACGCATGTACCTGAATTATTAGTTGATGAGGGAAACGTAGGTATTTCATACGGGTAAAAGTTTCATTATAAGCGTTTCGGTCACTGTGGTAACTTTCTTCGAAAACAGGTGTAAATTTCTAACGCATGAAGATTTATTGGACTCGCATTAAATCAGTGACAAGTGAATGAGCAAATTTTTTGAAGATTTATTGGCCGAAAATTAGGGACTTCTGCCTGGTTGGAAACGCCTTCAGTGGACTCTGACCCTCCGTAATGACCGGCAAATAACTTTAGAAATCTTCAGCTTACAGACTGAGGACCGACTAGAAGTATTATGAAGTTGGCCAGTTCTGCAAGGAACGAGAATGACTTTTCATTTACGTCTGGAAGTATTATAACCAACCTCAATTTTTTTAAGCTTCTGACTTCAACTTTTGTCAAGCTTATAGGTTCATTCCTGATAGTTAAAACGTCGAGGCCTTTTGGAAATGGTTCATGGTTTTGTGGATGTGTTGTCTGATACTCGTGGCGAGGATCCCAAAGCTCTGATAGCTAATCGATAAGCTAATCTGATTCGTGAACCTCCTGATCATCGAGGAGCCATTTCTAAGATTAAATTTGATGCTTATTAGATTGATTGTCTCATTAAAAATCATTAAAGTAAGCGAAGTCTTTGTTACAGGAAGTCCCATGAAGTGTGCATTACTTTTGAAATGAATCCCAAGTAAAAGTGTGCATTATTTATGAAACGAGACCTTCACAGAAGTGCCAACCAATGATGCTGAATAAGCTTTCGTACAAGGTTGTCCATCAAATTGTAAAACTGTTCTGTGAACTATTGAAGATGCTAAGAACCTATAAATTTGAAGAAAAGTTTAGTTGTAACCAGTATGGCCTTACAACAGACAACGACTACCAAAGTTTAGCTCATATCATCAGTTGACATTTTTATGGAGGTCTTATTTCATAAATAATGCACACTTTTACTGGGGATTTATTTCAAAAGTAATGCACACTCTCATGGAGATTTAAGTTAATAGGTGGAGCACATTTTTTGTACGTTTTTAGTTCCCAGACTATTTCAATATTTTCATGAGCCAATGAAGATGTCATCTGGTTTTAAGGTTGGCAAAATATTCGCTGTGACACCCTAAATTTTTGTTCCAAACTTGTGATGCTGCATAAGAGTACAGGAACCAGGAAGAAGTCTCTTTGCCCATTGAGTCCAAATTGACTGAAACTATTGGCAGGACTCATTTAAAAAATAATGCAACACTCTGGTAGAGAGTTCATTCCAAAAGTAATGCACACTTAAGCTGAAAATTCATTTCATGAGCAATTATTTACATTTACACTTCTTCATGGGACAGAAGTGGCTTGAGATTGGATCCAAAATACCTAAGAAACACCAAAATCAGTTCTTAAAAATGGTTCGCCAATGGTTTTATTGATTTATAATGAATGGGAGCTTTATCAAAACCAAAAACTCAAATTAGTATGAAAACAAATCCCAAACACAATTTCGGAAAAATTTTAAGATTCACAAGAGAAGCCGTCATTTCAAATGCAACGGAGCGATGTCTTTAGACGTTGGTGAAACTGACCAAAACAAAAGAACAAAAAAAAATTTTTTTTTTGAATTGTCTCATTGTACCTACCGTTTTTGGAAAGATGCTAACAAACAAAAAATTCCGTTTTAGCAAAATCAACAGCCGGCCAAACCTCCAAGAAGAAAGAAATTTTTTTCCAAATTCATGTCGTCGTTTGTCCAGATCAGGTTGTTGGTTCATTGTTTCACTCAAATGATTTTAGGTACCTGTTTGAAGAATGCACACATGCAGAAGCCTCAAGTGGAATTCTTTCGATTGGAATGCAGGTAGAAATGAAAGCGAAAACATAAAATCAGTTTGAAGTGCGTTTCAAAATGACCCGGCCACTACGAGGATCAGTTTCAGTTGGAAAATCGACTTGGAGGGTTTGGTAATATCTCCAAACTTCATAATTAGTCCTGTCAAAACAAATTAATTAACAAAAACGATTTTTTGTTTGTAGTCTTTTCTTTTTCATTTTCAAAATGAAAACTTGTTCACGTTACCTGGTGTCCGGGTGTTGCGAAAAAGTAATGCTGAAAAGGTTTCTGGTTGTAATACGATCACGAATTCGTTTTCTGACGTGTTATTATCACCGATGATGACTCTTTTCGTAATAGAAAACTTTCTAAAACAGAAAATTCGAAAAGCATTTCTTACTTAACAGCTATCCATCTCCAAATGTGAGGCGATTAGTGTTTTGGGGGTGTGGTATTAATGGGCTAGCTCCTTGGTACTCAAGGTTTTTCCTTCCGGGGCCGAATTTCTGTTGTAACCATTGCGACTGGGCCACACGACTTACCGAAAAAAAATTTACACGTCCGGATTTCGACACATACAGTCTACCCCCAGAGCATCATCTGTAGGTACATCTGTTTCTGTATATTGCCTCACAACGATATGTAGAGGCAAACAATGTTTCTAAGCACAGACCCGAACATTTCCGTATTGGTCAGGCACTATATTCCAGAATTCGACTTAACAGTGAGCACTCGAGCTTTCACAAATTTCCACTCAGTCGGTTTCCACTGAGTCATTTAGTAGAGCTTGGTAGACCGCAGTTTGAGTACCAAGGGGTTAGCCTCAAAACCAAAGGACGTACTCAGGAAACGCAAAGTTATGTTGGTGAACCAATCGGGATGTCGATAGCTTGTAGTGTTTATATCATTTTTCATAAGTAATGCACACTTATAGTATGAAATCATTTCAAAATTATCGCACACTTCAAAATTATCTATAAGTTTATGTATCTCCCGAAAGTTGGTTGGAGTGTGACTGGATAAGTCAAATTTATTTACTTTCTTATTACCTTCTCAATTATTTACTTACTTATTTATTTTATTATTTATTTAACTACTTCTGTAGTGATATTTTAACTGAAATTGGGCGTCTTCATGAGTTGAAAATGTCCAAGCAGAAAACGAACAAATTGGTATCTCGGAAAAGACAGAGGATAAAATGGAATAAGAACAGTACGAGAAAAACTAAAAGAGATTCCTGTGGAGCGGTAGAAAACCTAAATGACATAGATACAGATAATGAATAAATAAATAAATAAATAAAAACCGACGAGGAAGCTCAACACAACAATAAAACTCAATTTCCTGTTTCTCATTCAATGCAAAATACTTTTTAAAAACGATTCTCACACACCTGAAATAGTTTCAGGATCTAAATCGAACACAAACGGATTTTTATCTGGTGACACGACATACGTCACCGAGCACGAAATGTTTTAAAAATTTTTCTTTTGCTCGTCTTCGAATTAGAAACAAAAGAAAGTGGTAATTAAATTTTTTAGTGAAATACCGGAAACGCAAAAGACAAATTAACCAAAATCCACGTCACTTGAGGTGTGGAGGACAAAAAGAATTCTTCTATTTAGAGAGATGAAAGACAAAAGGGAAAGTCCAAACAAAACAAAACAAAAAAAGGCCGAAGAGAGGAGAAAATGTCGCAGAAAATCAAATAAGAGATTTTTTTTTGTTCATTATTATTAGTGTACGTTCACCTTGCAAATAAAGGAAATCGAAGAAATATGAAAATCATTTTAGGCTTTCTTAAGTAGGTTTATTCAATATTCGTGACAAAGTGAAAAAAAAAATTGAACGTCTGCGCAGATGCGGTTTATTTATTTATTTTTTGTCGGGTTATGAAAGTAATGAATTTTTGTTTGTCTGTTATTAAAAAATTAAAAAGCCGGTTTGTCAGATTTTCGAAATTTTCCTAACCCAGGGTTGTGTGAATTGAACCGGTTGCGAGTTGCTATGGGAATAGGAGGTACATTGCGGAACTGGGGGAGGTTTTTCGTCTGGGAGTCCACCACATGGTAATAGCCCTCCACTAATTTGTTCTCTAATGTTAGTAGATAACTTTTGGCTGCTACGCCCCGTCAAATTTTGTTGATCAACGTTGATTACAAAATAAGGCTCCTCTCCTTTACTTCTTTTTTCTGCCCTTTCACAGTCCTTCCTCATACCTGCAAGACCTTGGTCCTTTTACCTCCTTCCATTCGTTCTATTCATCATCATCATGTACCGTCTCCGCGTGGAAGGTTGGCAATCAACAGGGCTATGGCGCCCTTGGATGCTGCCGCTCGGAATTGGGGCGGCGGATGTTATCCCGAACCTCTTAGATTCTTGAGCCACGAAGTTTTCCGTCTTCCGTGGCGTCACTTTTCCTCTCTTTTCCGTGTCCAAAGTATTGTAGTTTCCGGCGCTTAACTTCTTACAGCAACTTCTTCTTTTTGCTCATACGGGTTAGCACTTCCACGTTAGTCATTCGTCTCGTCCAGGCTATTCTAAGCATGCGGTGGTAAAGCCACATCTCAAAGGCTTCAATTCTTCTCTCTAGGGCCCTAGTTAGCGTCCATCCCTAGCAGTTTGAGCGGCATAACAGCCCGCTACACCACCTCGAAAATCTTAAAACCCAACCTTACCTCAGTCACAACTTTAAACTCAATCCCCAGTGCTACCACACTGGTCTGTCTCTTAGATAAAATTCCCCTCAAAGCTAGGCCAACTACTTGTCTCCCACTTGGAGACTAAACAACTTGAAATTAATTATTTTTAAAAGTGTGCATTACTTTTGAAATGAATTCATTCCATAAAGTAGATAAAACCTGGTCGTACAGGCTACCAGGTAGACTCTTGCCCCTACCCCAAGAAATGGGTTAAGATATCCCTCTGAGAAGTATATGTTAACTCCTATGTTTGTATCCGAAAACAAAAATAAAGAAAATACAGAGAGAGAGAAGGATTAACATCAAAAACGAAAGAGGAAAAGAAATCTCGCTCATTTCAAAACTCTTATACAATTATTTTTACCAAATAGATAATTAAATATTGAGATGGTCAGGATAACCTAAAACACCCGTCGTGTGGCTAAATTATCAAGCAAGTTATCTATGAAAATGTTTTTAACTTCCTGCACAATGCCTACTGTTTTGTTTACCCTATGCACTACTCCACAGTATCTGCCTTTGTTTACTCTATGCAATTCTTTCCTTAGAATAAATAATTATTGTTTCTGGTAATTTTAACTGGAAAAAAAAGGTCGAGAGTTTGTGCTCACAATGAGACTTTTGTTCTACTCTCTCTCTCTACTTAAGATTTATCTGTTAATATGGGCCTCTGACTTGACCCTTGACCCTTATATGTCCAACTCAAAATCATAGTTCAAAAGCAACTTGCCTTTACTCCATCTCAGGTTGAATAAACAATTTTTATTGATTAAGCAATACTTTTAATAAAGTTTAATTATAATTTGGGAACAATAATTACAACTTAATGTTTTGTAGTTGAGGGGAAATTGAGGGTTTTTAAAAGTAAACAACAAAATTCAAAGGTGACTAATTCATTTTCAAAACTGTTTTGAATGCCTGAGGGAGGTCTTAAGGTTGTCTGATTGAATTAAAAATTATCTAGTCCATAGATGAGTGTAAGCTTCCTTTTCTCTATCTCATTTGATTGATGGTTTTTGATGACAGGAGAGCAGACAGGGTTCTCACCAATAATTGTAGTTGAATGTAGGTTGTTAAAGAAATACACATAAAAGTAACAAAGTATTGTTGACTTAGTTAATCTTGGGATAGTCCAGTTAGTAATTGTAAGTGTTTAGTGGGTAGAGTCAATGGAGTTTGTTATATTTTGATGTTCAGCGTTTATGTGGGAAGTTGCCACTTCAGTTTGAGTGTTTATGTTCTGGCTAATTTGATGACTTATGAAACCATCACGTATATAACAAAATAACGCTTCCGCTTAGAGCATGCGGATAAGAATCAGATGATATGGCCTATCAGGTGGTAGGAGTATCATTCATACCTACCTTGTACCATTTACCTTTCTGAATAGACTGGAAGTGGTAGAAGTGGTGTTAGTAGTAGTAGTTTTGCTTATAAAAACTACATAAATATTCAAACAAATTTTCGCACAAATTGATAAAATATAAAGAAATTCTATGAGTGTCACAAACAGAATACCAACAGGAAACAATTTAAGTAATAATAATTATGCTGTCGACGAAAGCACCTAACATACCACAGCCAATCAATATACTAAGACCTACTGGAAGCCTCACAAACCTCCATAAATTGTATTCTACTGTCCCCCTAAATCTAAAAATCTTGTTTTCATCTAAATGATATCTGCTTCTACATCTAAACAATTAGCACATGCATCACACACTTCATTGCATTACACACCATCATTGTAGCACTTTCTGAAGTATTGCTCATCAATTCAATTAGCCCTCTCTCCAATTGCCTGCACACAATTGCATTTTAGTTTTTCTTTCATCAACTTTTTTGACCTCACATTTGATTAACAAAATCAAAATCATTGTCTTGATGTTGTGTTAACCACCCATTTCTCTTTAAAAGTTTATATTTATATATTTATCATTTTCTAACTGAGATTTACTCTCCAACACCTCACACAAATGTTCCATCACCTAGTTTATATAAGATTCAACTGATTAAATTTATTTAACTCACCTGGAAATAATTTCTTCAAACATGTGATTACTAATTTATATTTTGCTTTGCAATCTGTTCATCCAGTCTCCCAAAGGAAAACCAATCACCAATGATTAAAAGGATGATATTGAAATTTAAAATCACTTTGCCTTTCAGATTGAAATTATAAATGAAGATAGTTGTTAAGACACAAACAGAATTTTTGTTAAGATTTAATTTGCTTTAATGTCAATCGCTTGTGAAAACATACAATTTTAATTTTTCTTGGTCTGAGTGAATTTGTTTCTTCTCTTTTTTGAATATTCAAACCAAACGACATTCTCCGAACGACATGGAGGAGGTGATGCTTCGGATTTTTCGATTAATAAATCTCGATTCGATTTTTGGACGAGTAACCTCGACATCATATTGTCGTAAGTATAATATAAGTTAACATAATAAAAATATATTTGTGTCTATGGATAAAAAAAACGACAAATCCTTTAGATAAACAAAGCAGAAACCAAGATGGCGGTTTGAATGGAATTTTTTTGAAACTCGAACCACCGCCTTCTATTTTTAGAACAAAGGGGGACGTTAATGTAAGAAAGCGTTACTTTTAAGGTGGTTTGGTGTGAAAGAATTTGAAACGTCACTCTTTGTGTGTTTTCCTTTTTGGTATTGAATCTCTTTTTTTTCTTAATTTGGTTTTTTAGTTTTCTTTATTCTTTCTTCTCCCACAATGACGTAAAATGTTTGGAAGCTGTGGAAGCGCATGAGGCACGTTTATCAGTTGAGTATGTTTAAGTGTATTGACTATGGTTAGGTTTTAGAATAAATGAAGGAAACAGTTTTGTTTTGTTTAAATATGGCCTCTATTGTGGTATTTTACGTTTTCTTATCAACATCTTTCCAAAACCGGTTTTGCCGTTTGATTTTGTTTTAGGTAAACATTTGAACGATTCGCAGTTACCGGTTTTTATCGCTGTGAATAATTCGTTCATTCCAGCTTTTTCAGCTACTTCCCAAGGTGTCCTGGAAAAAAGTGTTTGAAAACTTATTGAATGCTTGTTTCAACCTCCCATTTTGTTCGGAATTATTAAACTATCCTGACAACTCACTCATTGGCTAAATACCAGAAGCCTTTTTCGATGGAGTCAGCAGGAGAGTTCATTCCAGTTCGGGCCAGTTCGCAGATGACTCTATCCTCACATTGAGATTCGTTCAAAGAGTCCACGCCATACTCCTTGAACAACTTCAAAACATCTTCTTCTTTAAATTTCGAACGGGAATCATCCTCAGATCTTTGTCTTAACGGTGTTGGGTTTCTGAAACAAAAGAAAATTTTAAGGTTGGGTTTGAGTCTCTCAAAGGTTTTAGGAGAAGGAACAAAATCGAAAGAATTCTTACACTGTTGACGAATTTACTGTGATCACGTTTGGAGTCAGCGTTGCCAGGAATAATCCCAAAGGAACTAGTGCTGTCAACACTTTGAAAACTTTCTTCCACGGATTTCCATATTTGTCGTCCTTCGTCAGTTCGTGATGGTAGTGATGGTCACGTGGGTAATACTCATTTTTGTAGAATTTGTGTTCTTGAAGATTCACTTGAGGAGAGAGGTAATGAGGAAGAACATTGTCTTGATAACCGTGGTCAGAGAACCCATTATTTGGGATTCTGTCTTCGTGCACTTCGATTTGTCCACTTCCGGTGTTCTTATACCAATTTTGTGGGATTCTTTGGTTTTCGAAAACGTAGGGAAACGGTTTGAGATTAATTTGACTTGCCAGTTTGTTTTTTTGACCGTAGCCTTCAGTCACTGTGTACGAATTAAGATTTTGAGGAACGTAAAAATTATGGGTGGCATTTTCTTCAAACTTAATCGGTTTCCGGTCGAAAAGTTTCTTCTGTTCGTAATAATTCTTGTACTGCTCTTGATAACTGTTTAACTGATTGTAGTAAGGTGAGTAGTCTTGATCTCCCAAATAATGGCTCGGTGTGAAATTCTTATGATTTTCCGGAAACGCAACTAATAGGGATTGAGGTTCAACAGCTTCTTGTTCCTCCTCCACCTCTGCGACTTTTCCCTGTAACGTGGCAGGGAAATTCGTCGGGATCGGCTCTAGAATGTCTCCGATGGCCATTCCATTATCGCTGGGAGTTTCCGTAACCGATTCTGTGGTCAGTTGAATGGGTAAATCAAACGGCTCCGTAGTGATTTCCCTTTCCGGTTCTTTAGCAACGATTGCTGATGCTGTCGAGATGCACAAAAGCATCAAAAGCCACTGTAACTCCGTTAAACTCTAGAAAGAGATAAGAATTTTTAAATTCTACTCGAAACTGACATCAAAACCCAATGAAACGAGTCATTCATCAACAAAATGGCGGAAAATAAATCATTGATTAAATAAATAGATAAACTGCGAAATTAAAACCGGAAATTTAATTTAAAGAAATTAATTAGCTGTGAACGGAGTCCTCTCCCGAGTCCAGGTTGTGTCCGATGACCATCCAACCGCTTTACTCTCGATCTCTCTTTGACTTGTTTCTCTTTCTTCCCTTTTAGGATTTATTACACCCATTTTATCGCTTTTCTATTATTTTTAAGTGCTTGTTTGTATTTCGTTAATAGCTTTTTGACTAATTACTCCACGCGGTTTATGTCCAGAAATTTATGATTCATTTAAGTTTAAGCCAAGTGAAAAAATTTCTCTCATTTGGTTCTTCACGCTTAAGCAATGCGTCTCATTTTGGCAGAAGATACACCGTTGTGAGCTCTTAAATATTTGGGAGGTAAAAGGATCCTATAAGACTGACAGGATCTGGAAGTGTGGGTGTTTGTAGTTGTCCGGTTGGTTGCTTGGTTGAGTTTAAATTCCTTAAAATCTATAATTTCTCTTTGGAGAAAAAGTCTTTAACTCAAAATTTGGTATAATCTTCTTCCGGATTTTTTAAAATTTCAGTTTTGCTTCTGAACTATCCAACAGCAACCGGAAGTTATAAAAAACCAGTCATAATTCCTGTTCTGGGGTAGATTTTTGGTTTCGAAGCAACAGAATCATTTAGTTTTGACAGGATATGAGCTGGAGGATTTTCGATAGTTGTAGTTTGTAACTTCTGGCTGTTGGGATATTTACCAGGCGACAATATTCCTCAAAACCGATACAAAGTCACTGAAGAAGGACTATAAACATTTACTCAAAATTCTTCTTATTTACAGAAAAAGAAAAGAATTTGAGATAATTGTAATTGTTTGAGCGGCGACCTGTCCTCCAACCGGAAGTTGTTATTAATAATAACTATGACTATCACCACCCGATTACCTGACAATACTTTTCTTTATAGACTGTTCCAGAACAACAAATAATATACTAGGTTAACGAGCATTGGGAGAATTTGAACGCAACAGATAATGGTCTGTTGTTGGGTTGTTCAGCAGCCATCTCTAGCATTTGTGAAATCCCTCAAGATGCAAAGAAAGTCACTTAAGACTACCACAAGTTATTTTCTAAAATCCCATCCATCTAAAAGAAAGTACATCTTTGGATTTTGGTGAATTTTAGGTAAGAATTTTGAGCGGTACCAATTGGAAGTTGTTATTACCTCCTACTACCACTACCACTACCCATCCTGTTCATATTCTGTCAAATTTAGATGGTCCTTTCACCCTAAAATTTATAGACGGACAACAATTTGTTCAGTGTTTATTTCTTGTGAAATTCCACGGATACAGGTTTAATTACCGAAATTCGAAAGAACCCATTAACAGAAAACGAAACTACAAAAATTTCAAGGACACTTGATCTCCTTCACACCCTTTTCTCTCCCTTAGAACGTCGCTTATTAAAACAAAGTCAAGCCAGTCAAGGTTTGAAGTCGATTTTGCCAGGTTTTTTATTAAGTCATAAAAATTTAATCCGAGACCGAAAATGTTAAAAGAGAAGGCCCGGTCCTGGGCCCTTAACCTCGGTAACAACCGAAATAATTAAATTGTTGGTTTGAAACATGCTTTTCGTTTTTATAAAGAAATATGGGGCTGTTAAGTTAATGAGGAAAAAGAAAAAAAAACTTGAAATGAAAGAACACACCTCGGACAAGTCGACGAAAACAAAAATTTTTATAAACACAATATTAAATTATATTAAATATTTAAAAAAATAAAATTTGTAATATAACTCATAAAAATCAAGATGGCGGAGGAGAGGAGAAACCCGAACGATATATCGAAAGAAAGGGTTTGTAGGGAATTCCCAATAACCTTGTTTTTGAATTTTTCAGGCCTGCCAACTTTCTACTTGGGATTTCCTTAAATTTCCCTCATCTCCTTCCACGTTTCTCATGATCAGTTTTTGATTTTAGTGTCGTCCATATTTTTTCTTCTTCCTGTTTTGTTTCTTTTTCATTTTGAAACGTCATTCGCAAATGTAAAATTAAGTGTTGACGTGTTTGGTTGATAACTTCTTGACGTAAAGATTGTGTTTGAGGTAAACAACGGTCACATTTCTTTGTTTTCTTTTCCCTATTTTTATTTTGAATTTCGTAGAAAGTGGCGTCACTTCAGGGAATGCGTTATTGACTGGATGGCGGGAAATTCCGTTCAGTATGATTGTTCTATTGACTTGCTGTCTGGTAATTTGAGTCTTCCAGTTGTAGTAAAGTATTTGAGTGTAGGTGGGTTACAGTTTCTGGTCTCTTGGAAGATTTTCTACTTCATTCTTGAGGCTAAGATTGTCTTCTGCCTTGTTTTTTAAATACTGCAAAGCTGTCAGAAATAATTCACATATTCATGCCACCCTCATTTCAAAAATAATGCACACTTAAAAAACAATACATTTTGACTTTAATACACAAACTTGCAAGTACTTATTTCAAAAATACTGCACACTTGGAGAATTGTTTTTAAAAATAATAAACAATTTTAGGTGAAATTCAATACATTAGTGATGCAAATTATGGTTTGCTGTGTCTCTATTATTGTGAGAATTTTTGAGGACCTTTTGGATGGTCCTTCACTTGATTTCTGTCGCTAAAATTGCCATCTTTTTTCTTGTTCTATCTTGTCTTTTAAAGGTTAACATCACATTTGGCTTTTATTTCCATCTACAGCCTATTTGTGTCTATTGAATCAGTTTTTCTTGTCTTTTGAATGACATTATTTTTGGTTCTCTTCTCTTACTTTCGCTGTTTGATGTCTCAGAGTATTCTTAGTTTTTGTTTTGGCCTTTTTCAAATAATCTATTTCGTGTCTTATTTCTTACTGATTAAAAGCTTTTATGGTACTTTTGTTTCTGTCTTCTAATTTCAGTTTTCTTTAACACTCAGAGAAGACCAAAAGTGACTGCCCATCTAAACTCAAACACTACATCTTCTTGTCTGTTTGTTCCATTTTCCATCCTCCACATTTCATGTCTTCACTCTGCTCTAACTGTATATTTATAGCTAACTCCTTAAGTCAACTCAAAACATTAACTGACACTTAAACACTTTAACGAATCTATAAACATGTCTGCCGAAATTCATTGTAAAACCGATGAATAATTAAAAAGAAAGAGAACTAGACTCTGAGTCACCTGGACTAATCCTATAAAAAATAAATAAATAAAGTTATACCTACTTCCATGATTTCCGGTTATTGGTAGCAGGTCGCACGATCATATACGCGACGGGGACAAAATGGCGACACTTTTATATGAAAATGAAAAAAAAATTTTCTCGTAATAGCGTCTCGCCATGTTCATTCTAACGAAGAATCTTCTCTCCATTGTTCTTCTAAATTGTTCTTTGATTTGTTTATTTGTTTATTTATTTATTTATTGTTCTCGAAATCGTCACCGTGAAAATTGGATCTTTAAAATTTTGACTTTTTCTTTTTCGCTGGTTTTTGTTTTGCGACGAGAGAAATGTCAAGTTTAGGTAGAAAAAGATGGTTTTCTAAATAATTTATGGGTACTGTGTTTGATTTATTTTTTATTTGCTTTTTAATAATGATTGATGGATTTATTAATTAATAATTATAATGTTTTAATAGTTTATTAATAAAACCTGAAATGCTTTCAAGACTTACTACTGTTTTGGCTTTCTCTCTCTCTCTCCTTCTTTTTCTTTTGCTTTCTTTTTCAATCCTCTCTTCTGTTCTTTTCTATCTTTCGTTTACTCCCGTTTTTCTTTCATGCTGTCTACTCGTTTTCTCTTCCTTCTTAAGTTTAGATTATCTCTCTCTCTCTCTCTTCCTGCTTTTCTTCAGTTTCTGGATTTTTTTTGTCCCTCTGTACTCTCCTTCCTAATCTTTCTGTTGTTTTACCTTTGTTTTCAATCTTCCTGCTAATTTCCACTTTGTTTCTCTCATTCTTTTCTGCTGATCTTTCCATCCCTTCCGCTCTCACCCCCATCAGTCTTTTTTTCTTTGACAGTATTTATCTCCCTCTTTTTTATTTTTATCTAAGCCTCGTTCCTTTTCTTTCATTTTATCTACTCCCTCAAATTTCTTTCTTCTATATCTCCCTCTGTTATTTTGGCTCTTTCCTTCCTCACTTCTTCCTTCTTTCAGTTTTACTATTTCTTGTAGTCCTTTCCATTCTAACAACTTTCACAGATCCTTCTACAAATAGCTATGACTAAGCAGCTTTTACCCGGATCCCCTTTTATAAGCAATACACTGATTTACGAGGAATTCATTTCATAAATAATGCACACTTAGATGAAAGAGAATAATTTGCTTAAAACAATTTTGAACTATTTTTATAGCAGAAGAAATATTATGTTTGTTGTCTGAGTCAAACTGGCTCATGCCGATAAGAATTACAAATAGAGCCGTCAGTGACGAATAAAGTTTTGGTTCGTTTTTCACCCTTGATTGTAAGAGGATGGGAAAGGAACCTCAAGCTCTCAACCATTCGGTAGCCAGACGCTTTAACCACTCAACTATAGGTCTATACTACAACTACTCCCATCCAAGAATGTAATATTAAAAAGAAGATGAAATCCTCACACCTAAAGGACTGCCAAGGAGGAGGGAAGGAAAAAAGAATTTGCAACAGTTCAAACCTTAGACATCTTTTCTCTCCTTCAGGTTCAGTAAAAAGGTTTACCAGCCTTCAACTTAAAATAAACTTTTTCCTCAGATATAGAAATCATCTGGATGTCATCTCTCGGTCATAGTTGTTCACGTTTTCGGCCTTTCCTCCTTCACTAAAAAGTGAAATTTCGACGTCACCCAAAATAATTATCATCATCATCATCATCAAGTTTTGAAGGAAACAATGACAAGTTGGACGAGTGGTGACTTTTCACCAGGAAAAGAAGTGGAGGAAAAGGTTTTTTGTTTTATTATTCAAACAATCAAATCAATTTAAATATTTTCCTTTTCTTATTGAACATAAAACACACTTAAGAAGAACATTAATAAACATAGTCGTGATGGAATGAATGTTTTGAATGTCTCGACAATCGCCTGCGTGTTTGAATGTATGCAACTTATCCGTTCGATGTGTATAGTGACTACGACTTATTTGCGAGAAGCTTTGCCTCCATGTCTTTCTCGACTATGATGAAGTCTTCGTCTAGTGGGAAATATTCCACGGGGGTAGATTCTTCGAATACTTCTATTTTTACATTTCTCCACAGCAAAGCTGGTTCGTCTTCATTCTCTGAATCTAAAAGAAAAATTGTAACCCTAGAGAAGTGAGTCAGTTTGACTCTCGGACAGTATTTAAGTGTTTTTATGGAAAGAAAATTGGGGAATGAGTGTGTGAAAGAGATTAATAAACCAAAAGCTATGCTAAGAAAGAAAAACAAAGACAGAAGAATGAACCTGATCTGAGAGGAAGAGGTAACGAAGAGTGCTGAAAGGGAACAGGAAGATCGGCGGAATAAGAAAGACAGCAGAAAGAGATAGGAAATGAAAGGATGAAAGGCAGAAGGAGGTAGAGAGAGAAAGGCAAGCAGTAATAAAGTTGGTGAATATCTAGGTAGCAAGAGAGGAACCAAAAAGCGGAGGAGGAGGAGGATGAGAGAAAGAGAAAGGAAAGAGCAGAAGACATTCTTTCACATTTCCCATTGGCAAAAAGAAACGAAAGACAACATTTACTCAGGGTGGCAGAAAGTGAAGATCACGGAAGATTGACTAAGAAGGCGAATCAGTTATCGAGTCATCATCGTGGAATCCGTGGGTCTTTCCTTCTCCAGAGGTCAATTAATAGTTATGACTGGAATGATTTTTCAACAATTCCATTTTATTCCAGTTTCGGAGAAGAAATGGAAACGAAGGCAACAACAACAACAACACGTGGAAACCGGTTTCTCCTGACTAAGAAATATGAGATTCCAATGGTAAGCAAGCCGAAAAGAAGACGAGCTACTTGCTGAGTCTTTTAACCCCGCGTCCGTGTCCTAACCTTGTTCGCGGTATGTGACCGCGTTGACATTCATTTCCATTTTTTTTCCTCCTTCTTTCCCTTCTTCTGGTTTACCTCTTTCTAAATTCACCTGTCGTTTGTTCGACTTTTTTTTTGCTTTCCTTGAAACTTCTTCAGTTAACCGGGGGCTTGCAAACCTCTGGCATTTGCCCTTTAACGTGTGGCTCTGACACAAATGATAACGGAATGGTTTCTGTTAGAATTCTCACGCGGACTGAATTGAAAATAGAAAAATTAGGCTGTCGTCTGTCTATCTGGGTTTCGAGTATCTCTCTTCAATAATTTTACTGTTGTTAACCTACATATGACTGAAACTCTTATTTTTCATTTCATAAATATTGCACAGTTTCACAATAAATTTGTGCCTTATACAGGCTAACCAAAATAATTAATTAACTTAAGAAGCTAGAAGAAGGGAAGAAGCTAGTCTAGTAAACTACATCGATATCTAGAACTATACAAACAACATAACATCTATAACTTAACAACAGTTAGATTTGACGGAGCTTAGGGGATAGCTAATAAATTCATTTCATAAGTAATGCACACTTATTTATGTTAACATTCGTGAGAATTCTCCGGCGCGTACGCCAAATTTTTCATAAATATTGCACGCCTTTAGGTAGTACTAATGCCATTAATAAACAAGTTTAAGATGACGTTTTTGTTATTGTTATCGTTATGAAAAGTATGTCTTCATACAGTTCGAAGAAAATTGGTATCTCGGAAAACGATGTAAATTCATATTGGTTTTGAGCTTGCTGACGACTGATTCAGCCAACAGTTTGATTAGTACAGAAACTTTTTGATCAATTTGCGTTCTTAGAAACAATTTACTTTTAACACTTAGTGGAAGAATGGGTTGGTCCATTAATTAAGGAAGACAGAAACATCCTTCATAAGACCCATTGTCAAGGAAACTCTCCTCTGAATCGCTCATCCGAAAGGGAAACAAGCTCACCAACCCATCTTTTTGTGATTATCTATTAGCACAACCCAACCGGAAATCACAGGGTATGACTCTCCTAATAACATAAACCCTCCGAGAGTAGTCAACTCCAGAACAGAAAAGTGAACAGAAAGCTTCAAGAATTTCCAGAGACAGAACAGAGATAGTTATTGTAGTGGCGCTAGCGTTGAGCAAAAACAAAGACTAAAAGGAAAGTTAGGTCAAGGAGAGGATGATGAAGAAGGAGGAGGAAGAGGAGGAAGACAATCCGCGAAAGCGAAATCGAGTTCCAGGTGCGAGAAACCGAATCACCTTCCCTTCTGGTTGGCTAAGAGACCGACTACGTTCCTCTCTCTCTCGCTTGTCCTTTTCGGTTTTTGTCACATTTCTTCGAAACTACGTACACATAGAATAAAAGCAAAATAAATGATGCATTACCTCCATCGGGACGGCAAATCGAGAACAAAATTAACGAGAACAACACCAAGAACTTGAAGATGAACATCTTTAATTGCGGTTTGAGGAATTTTTCTTTTTGTTTCGAGAAATCTCATTCGCTCGTTTGTAAACAATGGCTTAATAAATAAAAATGAGAGAATGTTAATATTTACCAATTATAAAATGAGATTTGATGAACAGTGGTGTCCAAAAGAGATGACTTAGACACTTCTTATAAGGTAAAGCCGTGAAGTTTGTATGATAACACCAGAATGGACTGATACCAGCCAAACTCAACCTCCACCTCCATTACAACCTAAACTGTAGAGATGATGCCGATCATATGATATTTTGTGGCATAGCAAGACCTCATAATTTAGTATAAAGTCGACAGAACTTTTGTTGTACAGTCATAGTTTAAACAGTTTTTCAGATTTTGTCGCGGGAGTTCTGGCTCTTAAACACAGACACTAGCCTGAGTGTATCCCGCTTACGGTATGTCTGTTGGGATTGTTAATACGATTCAAGGATGTAAACGTAGAGCAATACTGACTTATACTGTTAGAGTATGTCTTTTAATACAATTCGTTAATTCAGTTGACTCTTGGTCGACCTTGACGGGCGCGTTTGTCATCTTCTTTTATTCCCAGAACTCCTCAGCAGAAGGTTTGCAACAGTCTCTGTGTTCTATGTCCAGGTTTAAGAACGTTGCTCTTGAGTTCGTGTTGGACATCTCAACAGTATGTTCAGAGGTGTCGTCTTTGGCTTTACATTGAGTGTCCCTTCAATGGATTCCATGTAGAAAGCGTTGAAACAATCACAAGTTGGACCAACCAAAGTTAGACATTAACAACTTGGTCACTCAGTAATGGTTTAGTATATGAGTCACTTTGACTCACAATAACAACCAATCTACTTAACAACAACTCAGAGGGAAGGAAAGGACACAGAAGTACACTTTTAAGCTATGAACCGGAAGTAATTGTCAGTTTTCAGTCTCATTGAATCAAAGCCTTCAATCGGATGAGACGAAACAATAACGAAAACAAAATTTCAAATTTTCCTGTTGAGTGGACACGGATTTTCACCGCCTTCAAGGTCATTAAAATGCGTTCAGGTTCATTAGAACATCAAACCATAAACCCAGACCTAACCAAAGACTTAAGCCAACTCTCCACCATTTTGGGAGGTGTTTGTCCTCTTTGACATTGGAGAGTAACAAAGGTTGTCAAGTCGGCTTAGATTAAAGAATGAATGATAAGCATAATCCATTTAAGTGATTACAGGATCAGATAGGAACTGATTGATAGTTTCATTAATAATTAGTTAATAACTGATCCGAAATGAATAATATGATGAATGACAACATGATAAATGGAAAACCACGATTGGAAATGAATGATTCAGAGGAGAATTGAATTTAACTGATGGATTGAATGAGTCAGCAGGTGTTGCTTGCCGATCTCTCTTCCAAGATTCGGTTCTCAGGATTTTAGAGTGGAAACTACTCTTGAAGCTGGTAGAATTGCTGTTTGGTGACATTTTTTGGTCAGAATTCTTGTTAAAAACATTATTTGAGTTTAGTGCCCCCTGGCTAGCATAAACCTAAATCTTTTCATTCTCTATTTCATTTCCTGTTAATTCACATTCCGATTCTTGTCTTTTTATGAGAGGATTACTAAATGTTTATTGACTTTTTTTTCTTCCTAACCTCCATACTGTTTCTGTCAACAAGATTTTAGATTTTTGCTCTTTTCAGAGAATTGTTTGCTTTGGTAAAGTGCTGAGTCTTGTATGGATGAGTGTTGTGGAAGTTATTTCTGAAGAATGTTTCTTTGGGGGTTGTCATAACTGTTTAAAATATTTTTGGTTAGATTGAGTAAAATTATTTGGTCTAACAGAACTCAAAGTGAATTTCTAATGATTCTGTAGGTGCTGATGTTTGTAGACTTGGGTTAAATCATCATCATCATCCAGTGCTACAGCTGTTTATGAGCTTTGGCCTTCCCTTGGGATCTCACTACAGGAATTTTTTTTATACAGTAGTTAGCCCTACGCCCAATCTCCATTTAGAGGACCAGTTGGCTGTATTTTTTCTAGCTCCTATCCTTTGACCTGTCTGATTTGCTTGGCTCTACTAGGAGTCTAAACGCCAGCCAGTATAGCTCTCCGAGGCATTGGGGCACTCAAACCAGGTTAAAGTAACACAACCTGGAGTCGTTTTTGGGTTAAGTAGTTAGACATAAACTGAATTGGTTGGAATATGACACACTACCATAACCCATCAAGGTGTCTGGTCTTTTTTCTTTTAACCCATCTGGGGATGGAGGTCTTAAACACGTTTACAACGTCCTTCTGATCTGGTGGAATAAAATTTCGACGACCACGTGGTCCAATAGGATGTTCAACATCCCGTGTAGATGGGTTCAGCTATGATGGGACACTGAGCACATGCATGCACTTCCTTGGGCACACAACTTCATTTTCCTGTCCAATCCTCATTTTTATCCTTCGAGAAAAAATTGTAATATCGCATCCGGAAAATTCAGCAACAATTCACGAGACCAAGGCCCACAACAATCAGAACTGTTACCAATCAAGCCTCAGTACAGATCAATAATCAATGTCATTTAGCAAACCACTCCAACCTGGGAGACAGAAATGAAAACTTCTAGGAAACCTACTTCCCAGTAGACGCCACCATTGGCACCAAAATATTGACCTCATTTCCAAAATTTAGCGTGGAATGAATTGCAGATAAAATTTAAAATTTAATATTATAAAAAAAGCGAAAGATAAAGAATAATAATAAAAAGAGAAGAGAGATGGAGGAACGAAAACGATCCATTTAGTTTCCCTAGGCAGTAGACCGAGACCTGGGCCAACGTTTGGAACTTCCACGGATTTAACTTATTGCAAGAGCAGACAGGTTGCCTCACTACCGTTTGTGGGACCAGAAAAACGTGCGAAATCTTTTTTTTGCTTTTTAATTATCTTACTTTCCTCTCTTCAGTTTGTTACTGACCTTGAAGCAGATAAGTAGTGTTCTCCAGTTAGTCTGATTTATCTAGAGGAATCGTCTTGAGAAATTTTCCGACCGGAAAGATAACGAACAAGGGTAACTATCTATCTTTAGGGATAAGGAGGAGGAGGTGGTAGCTTGGGTTTTGAGTTATTTGTGTTGGTATGGGTTTCTGTCTGGGCTTGAGGGGAAACATGGCCTTAACGCAATTTTAAAAATTTTTGTGACAGAAGTCTGTTGTAATTGTGATCACTTAATTAACTTCACTTGATTGAGTGTGCTGTTGCTATATTTGTGGTTCTGGGTGTTGAGTGAAATAGAGCTGCAGTCTTGAAATGTGAGCCGAAGTCAAAATTTTGGTCTGTCTCATAGAGGAGTCTCCATTTTGATGCGACACTATCATAACCCATAAATTTGGTTGAGGCCACAATTGTTTCATTGTTAACCCTTTTGGTGTTTGGCCACAATTGTTTTATTTATTTATCCGTTGTTTGCTAAGACAGAAAAGTTGCTGTTGAAATAAATTTCTGGGTTTCTCAGGTACAGCAGTTTGACTTGGTTTCTTGTTGTCGTTCTGTTAGTGTGGTCTAACCCGTTATGTTGGGTCTCTCTTCTGTCATCATTTTCTTATGTCTTTATTAACTTGACATTGGTAGTGATTGTAGAATCATTTCGATGATTTCTTCAAATTTAGGTTCGAGAACTGTTGGTGTATGGGTCTGTAGTGTAATCGATGGTCAGCAATAGACGACCAAGCTGAAACATCTTCGTTCGGTTAGCATGTAGTTAGTGTAGAAGATCACACTTACATGTAGTACATAGGTCTGGAAGAAGCCACGTGACTGTTAGGGTCAAAGTTACTGAGTTACTAAGTTACTCACCCAAAATCATACCTTTTGGCTTAGGTTTGATAGGTTGTCCTAACTTCTGTCATTCCTTTTCGGGTACTTTTTACGCTTTTTTAAAACCAGGTGTTTCGATTTTCTTTGATAACCTGTTAGACAGTAAGAAAGAAGACTGAAAATGAAGAAACAAGAAATTCGAAGAGGCAAAATTATAAAAGAACATCAGTGTCCGAGGGAGTGGGAATAAAATGGAAGAAGATTTTGAGACTCGACGCGTGAAATTTCAATTTCGAACAAGGACAAAAGACGAAAATCAGGTTTGAGTTTAAACAAAAAGAGAAAAAATTCATTCCAGCGAAAAATCAGGTACGGTTTTGGTGCAAAAAAAGACGATGAAGAGAAGAGAAAACCGATGCGAGAGGTTGTCATGGATGTTACCTAAAAAGACCGGAACGAATTAACTAAAAAAAAGTCAACACGGTTAACACAAATAAGAGACAAAATGGCGGAATCATCTCTTCAAATAATTACCTTTTGTTTAATTAGTGAATGAAATTACAGAGAGACTCACAGAGAACAGTGATTGTTACAGAGAGCTTGAGTTGTTCAATTTTGGCCGTATTGGGTGAGATAGGATTGAGACACACTCCCACCGTCATCTTGGATGAAATGAGACTACTCACCTTGTCCCAAAAGTTACCGGAATGGATATTATTTAGAAATCATTCGTTCTGTATCACTTTACAGTATTTTCGGAACTTTTCATCCCCTTCCTCCCTCTTCCCATACGTCTGACACTTAGATCCCCCACGAAATTCACCGTCCGAAGACACAAGCCATCAATCAGTGTTGCCAGTTACAAATCATTCCGGTAACTTTTGGGACGGAAACTGTATCTTTAAGTCCCGTGTGAATAAAACATGTAACACGCATGATGGGTTAGATGTGTGCAATACTTTTGAATTGAAGTAGGTTTTAGAGGTGTTAGAAGGAAACTCGATGGTCTCATACCCCGTTTATGCCAAACCTGAAACTTTTGAGCAGAATTCAGTCTTCCTCTCTGGTTGGGTTTCTGTAAAGGCGTTCATAAAATTACAGATTTTGACAGGAAATTTACTAGTGACACGATTCTTTGATCTCGAATTAGAATTTCGGATGAAAGTATTCGCGAAACAAACAAATTCTCAAGGGAGAGTTCTCTGGTAAACACATTTGAACACAAATTCCGCTCCGACTGGTCTTGGGAACATTGTCTGTTCCTCTCCCACGGTCACTCGACACACCTCACAATTGTTTTCAAATAAGCTTTTCATTCCAAATTTCATTTTTTTCTTTTCAGAGTGACATTAAACAAAAAAATGTCAGCTACAACCCTAATCGCTTTCACCACGATCTCAGCAGTCCTCGAAATCCTTCCGGTTTTCTGTCACCGTCTCATCACCAATCCATATCCAGACAACGAATGGGACTCCGTCATCGTTTCCTCGGATCCGATTAAGATAATCGAACGAAAGCACAACCACACATCCGAGTACAAATCGAAACGAGCTTTAGCCCCCCAAAAAAGGTCTTTCAACGACTGTCCAGAAAACGACTTCAAATGTTTGTACGGGAACAACGACGACAAAGCCAACAATCAAATCGTCGACAGGTTCCTGGAACGATATTCCAACATCGCTGACGTCAAATACGGTGAAGGTGAACATGTCAACGGTGAGGAAGGAAAGGAGAACGAAGGACCCAGACAGTCGTACTGGAGCATGATCAACTCCCAAACCCATCATCATCCCTACGACGATAAGAACGGTTGGGTGACCCTTGACCCGGTTCCCTGGTCTTCTAGCAAGATCTCCAAATGGCATCCGAATAAAGTTGGACATCAGGACAACAGCAATAGACCCTGGGGCTATGGACAGTCAACCGAAAGACCTGTTCAACAATTTTGGGTTTCTGGTTCTAGTTTTCAAACGCAACGACCGACTACTCAGTGGGGGTTGGGTACTAATGATTTGATCACTGACAACAGACCTGGTGACTTCCCGACCGGAAGTTATGGCGGGTATGGGAACCATAATCAGGGTTCAAATTATCGACCTCAAAATGGGCTTTACGGTTATCAGGGGAATCATAAAGAGTTTCAACAGAATCAAGGATTTCAAGGTTAGTACTATGTTTAGCTGTAGGTAGAAGAGTAAGCTGTTGAAGGCGTTCGCTATCGTCTACCAAACTTGTCAACAACCAAGATCACAGGAAATGAAATTTGTACGTTTCCAGGTAACCCAGGTTCTCATCATCACCAAAACCATCCATCAACCTATCCAGAGCACGGGAACGGGGAATGGGTTCTTCTTTCCACGACGAAGGGTTACTACCTCCCGCAGAAGAACAAATGGGAAGGGAAAGCGGATCACGAACAACGATTCGTGACTTCTAGAAAAATCAAACCGATCGAAATATCCAAATACCACGAGGAAGACTTGAACGAGAAGTACGTGCTAGCCGGTGAAAATCCAACCGGAAACCGGAAGTCAGATGGGAATTTCAACGAGAAACACAGCACAACAGAAAAGAATTTCACTCAAGAGTGGGAGACGAGTGAAAAACCGTTGGAGATTCTATACACGGGATCGTCAAAAAGTGAGGAACCTGTGAAAACGTTTCGAAGAAAAGTAAGACTTCAGGTTTTACCCTCCCTGGAAACGACATCTACTTCCTATGGAGGACTCTTGGAAGTAGATTCCAGTTCGCAGACAGTAAGACAAAACCCAAACACACTAAAAACCAGTCTCTGACCTCGAAGATGTTCAAATATTTTCTTTTTGTTTTGTCTGTTGACAGGTCGATGAATCACAACAGGAAGAGGAAAAGATGAAGAAACTTCAAACCATAGCAAACGTTAAGAAGAACAAATTTCGCGGGTACAAACTGATCCCGACGAACAAAATCAGAGGAAAGGGTATGAGTAACAAAACAGCGGTGACTTTAGCAGCTGTCGGTGCTGGAATGATACCAGCCACGATGGCGATATTGGTACCGATGGCTTTGGGTAGAAGGAAAAGAAGTCTTACAAACGATCACCTTGGAATGCAGCCTTTTAAAGACGAGATGAGAAAATGGTAGAAGTTGAAACCGGAAGTAAGAAAATTTCGCAAACTAAATGGTCTCTGTATTAAGACTGCTACCAATCTTTCATCGAGTCCCTGGGAGACAGAACTTCAAATCTTTGGGATCATAAGAAGATGAGATTTGCAGACGTTGTCTGTAGCCGAAAACCATTCAACTTAAAAACGGGACGAAACACTTAAAACTGACAGAGGACGACATCGATGACTACTACAACATGACATAATAAATTTGTATTTAAGGGAGTTGTATAGATAAAATATCTTAAAAGCCTTTCATGGGATTCATTTTAATGTTATCTATAGACAAAATCCGGTGAGGAAGTAGATAAAACTTTACACCAGTCTGATTGGACTGCTCACAAAAATTTTCTTTATTAAAGTAATTTTCCAAACACATCAGCAGTTTTGTTTTATTCCTTTCCAGTAATTTTTTACTTATCTACTAGTTATCTACCAAAAGATTTGGGTTAATAAGTGTTTGGCAAGACTTTTTTAGGTGTTGGTGGTGGATGGATGTTGGAGCACTGGGGTTTGGTTGCCTTGTACGCAATAAAGAAGTCAAGACTGTTGATCAATTACCGAAGACTATTTCAGAAAAACGTGACAGAAGGAGAGGAGTGTGAGTGATCCAAGGACTCTCAAACCCATCATCATCCCCACGAGGACAACAACGATCGAGTGATTCTTAACCCGGTTCTCTTGTCTCTTCTTCAAATGACGAAAGCCGAGGAGAATCAAAATTTGACAATCATGACAAATGAAAATAATTTTATAAAAGAATCTTCAACTTAGGTCTTTTTCATTTTGGTCCTTCAAATCTGCAAGGTAGTCCTCTCCAAACTCTCCTGTCTTGTGCCATTGTTAAGGTTGGGATGAGCTTAACTGTTACCCGCTCGAGTTAGTGGTCGTTCTGCACTTACTGAGTTCAGCTGGTCGCAAGTTCTTGTCGTATCCGCTTCATGCAGATCAGCGGTTCCAAACCTTTGAAGATAAGAGCACATCCTACAATATATTTCATAAATATTGCACACATTCTTGAGAAGTTTATTTCATAAATAAATTCTTAGAGTCGAACTACTATCCACTGAGGATGTCTCAGGCTCTCAAATACTCTCACAGAGTGGCAATATTTGTGAAATGAGTTCGCCGAGTGGTGTTATTTATGTGCAATATGCAATATATATGAAATGAGTTCTCTGGGTTATTGTGCAATATTTATAAAACCAATACTGGTTGATGGTGTGCAATATTTTTGAAATAAATCTACCAAAAGTGCGTTATTTGTGAAATAAATATTCTCAGAGAGTGTGCAACATTTATGGAATGAATACTCTCAAAGACTGGGAAATATTTATGAGACAAATCTATCGAAATTTCATAATTTATGAAATGAATACTTTCAGAAAGTGTGCAATATTTATGAAATGAGTTCTCTGAGTTATTGTACAATATTTATGAAACCAATACTGGTAGATAGTGTGCAATATTTTTGAAATAAATCTACCAAAAGTGCGTTATTTGTGAAATAAATATTCTCAGAGAGTGTGCAGTATTTGTGAAATGAGTTCGTCTAGTCAATTGAGCATGTATTTATAAAACCAATAAAATCCTGGAATTTATGAAATGCTGGAATATATGCAGTGGATCGTCTTAGAAACAGTTGGTCACATGGTCTCTTTACATATGGTTCTTGGAAACTCTTTTCCACCAATCTCATCGCGTGCTAATGCAAGTCCCTGCATGTCCTCTAACTTGTTTCTTGTGTCTGAGCGTGTTGCCTTGGTCGCCACATTGATGCAAGAAGGACAGTCCGAAGATATAGGAAAGTGGGAACAGTGTCACCAACCATAACAACAAAAATAAAGAAGACAACAACCCCAAGCTGAAGAACCAAACTTCCATAACCCAATTCCTCACTACAGGAGGTAACAATAATAACAATCACACTCAATAATTTATTAAAGTTTTATTTCTTATTTATACATAAAAAAACTTATACTTCTATACTCAAACGACTATAAAATTTTTAAAACTATCTCCTTCACTATAATCACAATATCTTTCTACTTTCGTTTTGTTTTAATGTTAAATTTATACATCAAACGAGTGTAGACATGGAAGAAGTAGGACAAAAGGGAAGGAACACAATATGGGTAGAAGGAGGAGGAGGAGGTGGATGAACGCATGGACAAGAAGGACGAGGAAGAGGGAGGAAGAAGCATCGTCGACTAAAAATTAAAAATAAAATCAGGCCAAGCACCACCAAACTTCCGGTTGTCTGACCCGAGCCAAGTCCGTATAGACCCAGATAATATATACCTATAATAAATCTATTTTTGTATCTTTCCGCCATTTTTTATAATATTATATAATATATAGAGAGAGATGACGAAAAAAAGGTTTTATTATTACTTCTGGGAACCTTTTTTCCTTTCGACGAGGAAGTGGGAAGGAATATACTTCCTTCCGGCTTCTCACTTCCGGTTTATCGACTTTTGTTTATTTCTTTCCTATTATCTATGTTTATTATCTGTCTTTTGGGATGTAGATAATGTCGTTTCTTTGAATTTGGAATCCCTTTTTTACTCCCGGGATTCCGATCGATGGTATCCGCCATCTTGTGGGTTCTTGAGTTCTTTTAATTATAAGCGTCAGTTTCGATTATTTAAATTTTGAACGTGTCTCTAGATTCGTATTTTTTAGGCGCGGTTTTCTTTTGATGAAATATCTTGTTGGACGGTTTCAAATCCTTTTCGTGGATTTTGGGAGTCTGTCGTTTGTTTTGTCGCCTTGTTCTTGTTCCAACTTGAACATTTTCTCCGAGAATTGGTTCTCATCTAAAACGGAACGTTTTCGCCTGTAATAGTCATCGCCGCTGTCGTCGTTCAGTCTTGAGAAGAATATCCTCGACCATGGATTCCTTCGGTTGTATTGTACGGTCGTCGTGTTGATGAAAGTTTCGTCGACTCGTCTCTGAATGTCGTCGAGATACCTGGAAAACATGTCGGTTGTACTTCGGAGGAAATTAAGACCCAGTCTCAGCTTGAATTGAGCTAAACGCTTTAGGATGTCGAGAACGGAAACCCCTGCTGAACCTGGACCTGTTGGGTCAGTGTCCGTTTCGTACGTTTCCGTGGGCTCGGCTGAGTTGACTTCTTTCACGTCTTCCGTCGTGGAGGTCGACTCAGTTGTCGTGGTAGTGGTTGTTGGTGTTGTAGTCGTCGTCGTCGTACTCTCCGTTGTAGTTGGCTCTGTGTAAGTTGTCTTCATCGAGGACATGTCTTCAAAAGGGTTCTGCTCCGGGAATTTGTTCTCACTGATGGATTCCTCGAAGTCGATTTCGTTTTCCACGTCGTTTTCCTTTTTCGTCCTTTTTCTTGAGATTCTCTGAATCACACTTTCAGCTCCTCTCTTCGTTCTTTTGTGTACCTTCGTTTCCTTCGGTTCTTTACTCAAATCCAAACTCCTCGGCCCCGGTTCTAGATGTGGGTAGTGCTTTTTAGCCTCCATCGGTGACCCAATCCTGTGCCAACTACTCTGACTGCTGATTCCCTGAATGGTGCTCTCTCCATTCCTATACTGAAGGTCTGATTCACTAGCCACTCTGTATAAAGCTTCCGGTTGCCTTTCTATTGTATCCGGTTTTGTAAGCTTCTCGCTGACACTGCTCTGAGTGGAATATTCATCATTTAGTCTGGAAGCTTTGTCAGCAGGAGTCACTCCGTTTGTGTCGGGATAGACAAAACTAGCGCTTCCATCGCGATTGTAAACCGGATATTTGTCTTTAACTTCCGTCGAGTACTTTTTGTCCTGAGTGTCGTAACTAGCACCATATCCGGTGGAATAATCTTGAGGATAGTTAGCGTCGTAGCTTCCCATGTCTTTATCAGAGCCGTAAACACTTCCGGTACCCGTTCCATAAATCGGAGTTTTCATATTGTCGTAAATCTGGTCTTGTCTGTTGTAAGCTTCCGGGTAGCTGGTCTCTGTATGAGTGAGCCCGTATCTGCTTTCTTCCGGCATTCCTGAAAGGACTTCCCTGAACAGAACCTCTTCAGACTGACCTCCATCACCGTAATCTGTGTTGTAATTGTAGTAATTGTTCGGAGAGTATCCGTGGTTGGTGACGTAGGTTCGTCTTAGTGGAACGGTTGAGCTTTGGAACGGATTATAACCCAGAAAGCTTGCAAGTCCTGCTGTCAGGGCGACGCCGATCAAGCCTAGGCCGACAGTCGGAACGATTTCTCGCGACAGAAAACTGTAAATCTGACTGCTTACGGGCTGTTTGGGAATCTTTGCTTCGACACCAGTGTCGTTGCTCGGCTTCCTCCTCCTATTCTTATTCTTCTTCTTCTTTTTCGTCGCCACCTTCTTCTTCTTAGTAGTTCCTTCGACTGAATTTTCAGTCGTTGATTGAGGATTATTCTGACTGGATGAACTTGTCACAGCTTTATCGTCAGTGGCTATCGGCAACCTCGGAGGAAGCGTGTAGGTAACTTTAGAATCAGGAAGTTCAATTTCGAATTTGTCTTTAGTCTCAGCAACATCTATTCTTTCGGCTACTTTCTTTTTAGAATCCGTTCCCGGTCTTTTTGATTTTGTGTCTTCGTTCGTTTTGGGTTTTGCTGTTGTCGTGAGGCTTTTCTTCTGGTTTTTAACCATTGCTTCAAGAGCAGACATTGAACTTGTATCTTCTTCCGGTGTTTTACTTCCTGGTTTAGTCGTTGTCTTCTTAATCGCTTGAGTAGACGACGTCTTTTGAGTGGTAGCTTGAACCTTGACAGGCTTTTTCGTCGTCGTTGCTGTTCCTGTCGTCTTCTTCTTGTCTTCGTTCCCTTCTTTTTTGTTATTGTTATTACTCCCATTTTCTTAGGTGAAATTGTGGTCACTTCTCTATTGTCACTCAACAGAATCCAAGTCGACAGTCCACTCGATGGAGTCGTTGTAGAATGAGACGATTTCGTGATTCCATTCTTCTTCTTTTCATCTTTGACAGGTTTAGGGACTTCCGGTATCTTCTGCAGTTTTTTCGGTGGCGCTGTTGGCTCCAAATCCTCATCCATAACAACTGGTATCGCGATTCCTTTGACTCCTTCATCCGTGACGACTTTTACGTTGTTAACAGCAGCTTTACCCTCGGAAGAGTCTGAGAGAAGAGACTTTTCTGTGAACTCAAAATGACTCATCTCATCCTCGTGTTCATCGTAAATGAAGGTAACCGGATACTCTTCCTCGCCTAGAGCCTCTCGTCTGTTGTCGTTGAATTTTTCTTTGATTATTTCCTTGAGCTTCGGCGGGGTTCTTATGTCAGAATCGACCATTTGACCAACGGTATCCATCAACTGTCCAATCGTTGCTGAAGACGACAGGGATGGACCATCACTTGAAGCTCTGGCAACCGTTGCTATGGATTCTATTCCAATCTTACCCTCCTTGGGACTGTTACCGATGACGCTGCTCTCGTTCTCTGTCTTGATTGAACTGTCTTCGCTTGCAGGAGCTTCAGACCTACAATAAGAAACATGAAATTACTCCTCTCTATAAGGAACAAAATGAAAAATGTGCTGATGAGGTAGTGAAAAAATCCAAAAATACAGAATCCAACATTTCAACTACTTACTTTTATGAAGGATTGTCATGGTTCGTCTGGGTTTGGGAAGAAAATCTGATTAAAAAACAAGATGTCGGCAACAAAATCAAGACGAAACATCAAACCATTTAAAAAGTAAGCGAACTAAATTAAAAAGAATTGAATCTGATCAGCAAGCAGCCAGCAATACAGAAGCTCTCAAAAACAATACATAAAAGCTAGAACTGGTGAACATTCTCATGAGGGAGTAGTAGACTGTTCCACACCTAAATGAAAGACCTTACGACAAAACTATACAAACACAAATCACAAAAAAGATGTCGGGCCCAAGAAAACAAATCATACAAATACAGAACAAAAGACACACTACTCAGGTATTTTCAAACATACAAAAAGACAGAAGAACAACAGTTTTTATAGACAGTTAACTCAAATGGAGACAGTTACACTGCAAAACCGGATATCTGAGTACTTCCTAGACAAGGTAATTGCTAAAAATGGCTCACAAAGGTCGATGATAACCTAAAAAGTTGTGAATCATTCACCATACATTTCAAAAGTAACGCACACAGAGAGTATATCACTAATCCCACAACAAATCTATCAACTATTATACTTAAAGCCAACTTCAAACTTGAGAGTAAAATAACGGAAAACTAACATGGCCAGAGCAAAAAATAAATAAATAAATAAACAAAATTCTAAAACAATAAAGAAACATGCCGATAAATATGATTTCCAACACACAAATAATTAAAAATAAGAAGGAGAGCCAAATTGAAAAGAATGAAACCAAAATGGTGATTAGGTGAAAAAAGAAATTTTCATCAAAACCGAAGTAGAACTGGGAAAATTAATTAGGAAACTAAAAGTAAAGAACCTAAAAACCTTCAGGAACAATAGGTAACCGATAAAAAACTCCAAAAACGTGTTAAAATAATTTTTTATTACTCAATCGAATGTCTTAAAATCCTACAAGAGAAAAACCGTTAAAATTCGAATTAAATTCAAAGGGGGAACAAACAAGCGAGAATCACGTCATCGTGTCAATAGAACCACGCGCTTCCCTCTTGCGTCCGTTAATCTTTCTCGAGGCGAATTTCATTTCACCACATAAATTTATAATAAATAATTCAAGTTATTTTATAGATTTAAAAATTGGTTCGTGATACACTTTTTCTTAAAAACAAAAACAGAAAACAACAAATTTGTGAAAGAAACAAAATGTCTGTTAATCTAAACTCTTAGTTCATTTTAAAACTTAGATAATTAATTTCGTTTCAAAAATGGAGGAAACGAGTTTTTCCTTTTTTTCTTCCTTTTGTGACTACAGGTTTTTTCTTGTTGAAAATCACCAGGAGGATGACTAATAACTCAACATGATTTCTTTTTTGGAACCAATGTAAGTTATTTTCACTTGCAGAAACATTTTTGGGGTGAAGATTTTTATTTAAAAATTCAAACCTCACAACTGAGGGATTTCCAACCGACATCAACAACGAGAATATAAAAAAATAAAAATCATTTTCACCCAAAATTATGGTTTCTTTTGTTTTATATTAAGCTTATTAGGAACAAATGAATAAGGTCAGTGAATATATATAACTATAAGAGGATTAAAAATGCTTTTTTGTAAAAACAAAACAGAAACGAAAAAAAAATGGCCGCCGATGCTTTGCTTTAATTAAGATTTAGTTGAGACGAACAAAACGGTGACACTTTCCCCGTGATGAGATAAATTTTCATTTTCGATTACTTGCCCCATCACGAAGTAACAAATTGCCATCTTTTCCAGTCGTGATTTACTTCCGCACACTTCACTCCCACATGAAGAGAATAAAAAAACCTTTTTTGTCAGTTGAGGATGGGAAACAATTTTTATCTTTTGCTCACCCCCACTCTCTTGCAGTCTGTGGGTTTTAAATGTTTTGCCAATTCGCGTGCTAGCAATTTGTTCACTTCCGGTAGTCGTTAAAACATATTGTCAAGTGAGAAGCAATGGTCTGTTGGGGATTATAAAGCAGCAATTTGTCTCAATAAGGAAGTGAGTGCTTGGGAATAGGAACAAAAGCCGGAATTGTTTGGAAGTAGGTTGTAGAACACTAGAAATAAGGTTCCTACAGGTGATACCTGACTAAAGTTTTTCATACCTGTTCAGTACCTGAGCTGATTTCAAAAAAACAGTATACAGTCATTGTTTGGCTCAAACCACACTTGATTCTGTATGTAGGTTTCACCCCACTGATCAATGGCTTAGATTCCATCACTTCAGCTTCCACCTTGGGCTTATACCTTGCCTGGGTTTGTTACAATCGCTTACATCACTCCAACATCGCCTTGTCATTTAATCAAAGCCTACCTTGGAATCTTCTTTCTCTCAAACCATCCTCTATACATGGGGTAGAGGTTCCTCAAGTCTCTGGTCGTTCTTTTCAGGTAGTGCATATTGTCATCAATCGAACGGTATAAATATTTAGTGGACTGGTTCTCTTGGTTCCCGACTACGATTAATCGTCTCCCTTGACGCTTTCTACCTGATATCAGGTGAGGGAGAACCCATGGGAGGCCAAAAACCAAAAATGGAGCTAAGACAGTAGATAAGAACGGATTTGAAAAAGAGAAACTAAAAAACCTCGAAATTATGGACCAGAATACTCCAAATATGGAGAATATTCCAAACTGAGGTATTGTTGGACCGTTCTGAACGGTGGTAGTATGCGTTGATGATGGTTTTGCTGCAACGGCGTTGCTATTGTTCAGATTCGTGTTTATGTGAATGTTTATATCCTGACAACCTTCCTTGATCACGTTATTTATGTTGTGGATGGAGTTTGTTGCGATTATGGAAACGCTCGGACATTTTGTGTTTTTCACCTTTTTTGTCGTTATTTCCGGTTCCGGAGTCGAGGGTATATAGCCATAATGAGGGGTTGTAGTTTCTTCGAAAGGCGGTGATGGAGGATACGGAGGCAGCGTTGGACCGGGATCCGGGTTGTAAATCGGTGGGTTATAATCGGGTCGGTAGCCATACCCTGGCTGGATGGGATTGTCAGGATTATTGGGAAGGGCGTAGTTCCAACCGGGCGATTGATTTCGTAGGTGAAATTGTGTTCGACATAAACTGGAGGCTGGGGAGCTATAGGCCGAACAGGATAGACAGGGAATGGATTGTGAGGTGGTTCAACCGGTCTATTAAACACCTGAATGGGTCGAGTGTACACACTGTCTGGATAGTCTTGGAAAGGTTTTCGAGTCGTCAGTTCTTCTAAAATAAGAATCGAGGGCTTGGAATGAGGCGGATAAGTAAAGACGTGGTCGTTGCCTTGGGTCGTCTGGTGATCAGAGTTTAACGGATTTATGTTACTCGTGTAAATATTATAGAGGGCAAGATCATCGGCGGATTCGATGCCATTTTGATCGCTCGGCCATTTTTTTATGTTTGTTTTTTTAACGGTCAACGCGACAGGAACATAGTCGATAACCGATTTCGTATTATTGCTACCGCTATTGTTGTTACTAAACCAAAATCCGGGACCTCGAGATTCGGTCACGTTCTTATAGGGGATGTCGATTCGCATGTACGTAACCGAACCATCGTCATCATCATCATCATCATCCCGTTTTACTGTAAACGGTTTCTCATACCTGTTTTGTGCCGTATCGAGTTCGAGTTGTTTTACTGATCTGTACACCGGATACATATTTGTTGAGTCCACTTCCCGTGGCCTGCATAAACCGTTGCATACCATTGTTGCAACGAACAAGACTATCAACCAATAATTCTTGCTCATTTTCCTTAATACTTATCGCCTGAAAAGAAAAACCAAAAAAAATAAGATCAATTAGGCGAACTCTTCCAAGAAGACAAACAAAATCTCGGATTTGGGTCATCTGATTAATGGCGACACAAGGTTTGGCGGGTTGCTTTCGGTAGAAGAAGGAAAAACAAAACCGGAAGTCGAAACAACCCACATCACGTGACTTAGAACGTGTACAGAAATGCGGATCGAATGATTTCACCATCTTGTACAATGCACGTGTTAAGAGAATAGCAAACAGTTTTTCTGTTCTTCTTCGGCCATCTTTGTCTTCTTCTTTATTGTTAGCAGGAAATGAATGTTAAGAAAACAAACGGTCGTAGGAATCGTGAATTCCTTTAACCTTAAAGAAATCAATGTTTACTCGATCGGGTCCAACAATGGAGGAAGAAGCAAATAAAGATGGAAGAAGTCGAGTGAGTGAATGAAGTGTTGAGTTCCTCATGGCAACACCACCCGAATTGGTTCCGGAGGAGTAGGAGCCTAATGCGAAAGTACGAGAAGAAGAGGAATTAAGTCAGGGCAGTGAACCTGTCTCCTTGAACTGGAATTAGGTCAACGGATTTTCTGGTCGAAACGGAAAGTCCACTCGCGTTTGTCAAGGAAGAAAGTTCGGTCTCCTTCCGACGATGGAATCACCATAATAAACATAAACTCGAACAACTGGAGACGGTCGTTTTCAGTCGTTTTGTCGTCTACTTCTTCTTGTTCTTGGTGATCTTCCTCCTTTCGAGGAATCTTAGCTAATTGGATGTTAAATGACGTCTGACACGGTTCGTCAACCATCGAGTACATTGCTGAAAAAATTGTGAGATTGCTTGTTTCCTTCAGTGATTGATTATGGTTTTTGTGTGACCTATTCCATCCTCTTCTTTCTTTTCTACCTCTCCTGTGTCATCCCTTAACACGAAGAAAAATTGATTTTGGGCCCTCGGGTAATGTAACAGTGACAGAATTATCTTCGATTCTTAGAAATGGTGACTGTTACTACTTAGTATTTTGTGACTCAAGTATCCTCAAAAGAATTTTGAGTCTTTGCTATGATTTTAAAATGCTGTGAGTCTCTTGTGACAGGAAAGGACCCTAAATTTGGGGCCAAACCAATCGGTCTAATAACCAAACCACTTTCAAGAACCAACAGAAGAAGCAACTCGACTTAGAAAACTGTCTTAGTTTTAGGTTTATTGCTGTTGATTTAGGGTTTATTAGCAATAAAAGTGAGTCGATTTGACTCTCAATTTAATCCAATTCCTTCGCACCAAAAAGTTGCTGGAAATAGGTTTGAATGAAAAAAGTTTTAATTTTACAGATGACTAGCCCTTTACAAAAAATTCATTTCATAAATAATGCACACTTACGGATGAAAAGATTTAATTTATAACAGCTTTAAAAATAATTTCGTTTCATAAAAACTGCACACTTTTTCCTTTTGTTACTATTTCACCTCTTACGAAGAGCTTGGTTTAGTGAATGTTAATTATGAAGACGAGTCAATTTGACTCATCTAATTAAACTTAAGACTTTTTGCACCAAAAGGTCGTTGGTAATAAGTTTGAATGAAAAGTTGCTTATCAAAAATGTTTATTCTACAGATGACTAGCCTTTTATGAATAATTCATTTCATAAATAATGCACACTTAGGAGGAAATGTCTTAATTTATAACTGATATGCGCTTTGAAAATAATTTCATCTCATAAAAGTGCACACTTTCTTCTCTTTGTTAGTATTTCACTCTCTTACCAAGAGCTTATTTCAAAAATAATGCACACTTGTAATACGAATTCATTTCATAAATAATGCACAGTGAAATATTTCTTTGTCGTGTTTAATAATAGATTCCCCCGACGTTACTCTAAAAAAAGAAAGCGACATAAAAAAATGAGTCAAATCGGCTCAAACCATAAACCTAGTTATAAAAGCAAACCTAAACTCAAATTCATAAACCTTTATGGCTTTCGAAACCTGGAAATTTATTATTCGCCACGTTCCTGGTTAATTCCGTTTCCTGAGATAAGGCACAAAGTTAACTGAGTCAAAGAGTTCATTCATAACAAAGACACCGAGGGCGTGAATGACATGACGAATTTAAGTCACCTAATAGTCATGACGGGGTGAAAGTGTGAGAGGATCCTACCATCGATTCTAATCCAAGATGAACACCAAAACGAAATTGTTTTAGAAATGAGTCTCGATACCCAAAAATTTTGGTTAATGTTAGGCGCCACCAGGTTACAGAAAGAAGAGAAAAATTTTTGTGTATAACTGTTAAGAATGAGTAATCAATGGAAGTAACGGTATAAAAAGGGTAAAACCGATGCAATGTCAAGGACTCAAGGTTATTATGCCAAATTCAGTTTTCCATGTTTGTATTACAAGACGCCACGTTTTTCAGGTTTCGGCCTCAGGGAAGGTGAATGGTTTCGTAAGAATGTTGTTTTTCATTAATTCACGCTACCTCGCGCCTCCTTTCTTCCAATTCCTCTTCTAAAAATTTTTCTTCCTTTTTGTTTTAGAAATCGTGAGTCTAATTTCCTATCTACCTCCTCCTTCCAGACACCCCCATCTCCATCACGAAGACTGTTGTTGTGTTGTTACTTGTCCGAGAATGTCCCGAAATTTGTCTCCTTTTGATCGGGTTTCATTGTTTCTTTGAAAACATTCTCTCTCATTGTGACGTAAGAACAATGTCAGTGGAGTAATGAGGAACACGTGACCGGTTCGGGATATTCGTAGCCCCCCCGTGTCCAGATCACACCAAAAACGTTTTGTAATTGCTATACAATGGAAGTCGCTTTCATAACGACGTGAATAAAGTTAAGGACAAAGACTTTGTTACGAGGCGCTGAGGAAATAACTCCAGTTGACAATATTCGGAAGGTGTCAGCTAATCGATTACCAGAGTTTGGTGAAAGCGAAAAGACATCGAGTGTCTTTTGGATTTGTTGTTGTTCCTTTAAAAACAAGGTCTCTCACTAACGGTAGTGGATGCGTCATGGGTTTTAAGTAAGAACCACGAAACTATCGAAGATGGCATGTCGTGTAATTAAGCAACAACATCAACAATACCACCGACTGTTATAAGTCTTCCTCCGAAACCGATGAGAGGTCACCAAAAAAAAGTCGGCGATAAAATGAAACGATCATTGTTTTGACCGCAGCCACTCGACCACAAAATTCTTTTGGGTTGGGTTTCTAAAAGGAATTTCGCCTGAAAGGAAAGTAAAGTTCAAAGGCAATCCACTTGTGAAGAGCCGCGGCCGCCATTTGGCAATTCTTCACTCCAGAATGCTTCGACATGCCTCAACTCATTAAAAATAACGGTCGCTTTTTGACTCATTGAATAGAAATGAACGAGTTTCAACAATTTTGGTAACACACGTCTTACAAATAAAGCTCTTCAAAGGCCTCCTCCCTACTCGCTACGGAAACCGGAAATTCCGCATTTGAGACCAACCATTTAAGGTTTGTTAATGAGATCCTCAAAAGAAGAAACAATCGAGGAGGGGTAGGTACCTAAGTTACCATTTACGTAATCCCGAATCTCTTCTGTGGGGGCAGAACGAAAGTCACTTTTAAGGGAACGAAATTAGGTCAACAAGTTGTCGTAGGGGGGTCGTAGGAAATCACTTTCTACCAAACAGATCCATCAGGAAGACATTTCTCTCTCAAAGCAATTCACCGAACGGAAGAAGTGAAAACCGTTATGAAGAAAGACAACGCAGAGAGTCATATTAATATCACTCGAGGATTACGGTCACATGTCATGTGAGTGATATATCTGTCGGGTACATATGAGCCACCCACCAAGTCGAAGGTATCATCGATCATTTTGCGTGAGTACCGTTCCAACCGACTGAATCCTCGAGGTACTTGTATAATGCTGAAGAAGATCCTAAAACAGTCAAGTTGGATGTCGTCGTCGTCACGAGTATGAAAACCAAATCGAATGGTAGTTAATTCGTTGGACGATTTTCCTGTGTAATCTTTACCGCCTGGGTTACGTCACTCGTGTCATTTGGTGTCTTCCTTGATTAGAGATGCGTGAATCCCTTTGATATGATGAAGGAGGGCTACGAACCAGACTTTTTCATAATATCTGTTCTGGATTTCCTCCTTCCAAAGACCGAATTATAAAATCTAAAAAATTTGGAGTGATGACGTCACTTTGTAATTGTTTTAGTTAAAACGACCTCCTCATCTTGTTCGGTATCTAACACTTCTGGTACGATATACAGTATATTCTGGTTGGCGGTTCATCCATTTTCTTCACTTTTTCCAGCCTCTCAGACACGATTTGAAACCCAATTTCTACATCCTCACACAAAATATCAATAAAATCAGCTACAGCCAGCTCTATCAAAGACAGAAATGCGTTCCCCCTCCCATGAACATGAAAAAAAGGCGCAAACACCTAGCCATCGATTCGCTAACCAGGTGCTCTGACCACCAAACCGGACACAAGGAAACTTGTAACAGAAACGAAGGACATGGAGAACACCAATACAGGGACACAAACGACTGTGAACAACTAACACAGAAAAAAAAGGAAACTGTGTCAGATATTCGCGAGGAATTCAGACGTTTCAAAAATGGTAAAAACAGCTAAAACCGAAGATTGTTAAATGTGTGGAGGCTTGTGGATGTTGATTCGGAAGGAACAAGGAAGGAGAAGTTCCGAATGAAAAGAAAGATACCGGTCAAAAGAACAAAATGGAAAATTCAGTTACATAAATTACCGTTATAAATAATAACAACAAAATAATAATAATAACAATAAAAGACGAAAAGGCCTAGAAATTATTATTTTATTTATTTATTTAATAAAGCACCCATTGAAGTTTTAAGGAAACGGGTTTTTGTGTCAGTTGGCGAGCGGCCCGCCTAAAAAACGGGACACTTTTCGGAAATTTATGAAATGACCACGTTTGAGAAATCCGACGTGTTGGTACTGTGAGGGTGGGAACTGTTAATAACTGTTAGGCTTCCGCACGAGGAGGACAAGGAGGACGGAAAGCCGGACGAAATTTAATTTGTACGCTTGCGTAATGAATATTATCGCTGGCTTCCATCTTTGAGGACGAACCTGCAATTTATCGTTATTAATAAATCCAACAAGAAATGATTTTCTCTTTTTGTTGACTCCGTTCCGTTCGAATTTTATTTAAACAGAGTTTTGGCAACCTGGTCAAGTCTTACGACGAGACGGGAATCGAAGAACTGGTTCTGATAGGAGATTCCGATGAGGATGACATTGATGACACGAGGAAAGGAAGTCGGTACGAAGATGTCAGTATTAGGATAACGTTCCAAAGCTTTTTGGGTTTGATGGTGATGTGTTTGTCTTGGAAATTCCTCTTCTTTCAAAAAGACAATTTTTGGGGATGACAGATTTGGGGATTTTGGGGAGGCCAGATGTCTGGAGGTCTCAAAGCTCTTAGGCGTGTAAATTCTGTTGTCATCCCCAAAAACTGAACGTGATCGGCGTAATACCCAAAAATCTTTGGAGCTTTATCTCACAAAGCATTTTATACTGTAAACAGGACAATGAAAATGGCGGGAAAATTTAAAAAACAATTTCCAAAGAAAAAACTCAAAATGACAAGATAAATAAGCCTCGTACATTCTCCACAGAGACATATACAGTAACTAAGACTGTTCTACAGATATTAATCTAAGTTACGGTAACACGATCATCAAACCCTAGGAGCATAGTCGAGTATATGACAAAAATAGACAACCGATTAAGCAAACTCTGGTTCTGGAGGAGACAAAAGCTGTACAAACAACTATACAAGCACCAACTCCATTTATTACACACATCCAAATCTTAAGAACCCAGACAAACTGTCGATCCTGATATTAAAGTACTGGCTGATACAAGAAAATTAAATTAAAATATTTAAAAAACAAAACCCTCATTTCATAAATAATGCACAGTCTTTAATGATGGATTTCAAATCCATTTTTGAACAGAAATAAACAGTTTGACAATTGTTAAACTGGATCGTCAAGTCTTGATGAAGAAAACGCGACGTGAATAGTTGACGGAAGTCAAAAGAGACCTAAAAAAAGTCCAAAACCAACAAATGCGTGGTACCTTAAGATATTAAATAGAAAACTCGGGTTGCTAAGGAAACTGGATGGAAGGTGGTCGAAAGGGAAAGAAGAAACAAAGAGTGCGAGTGAAGAGAAAGGCTGTTGGACAAATTTGTTCTTTGATAACCGTAAACAAAAAGGGTAACAAAGTAAATTTTCGGTACTTAAAATATTAATAAAAGCAGTAAGTCATCTAGGTCTCTTCTTCAACAGGAAGGTAGAAATCTTAACACAAAAGGAAAAAAGGGAAGACAAACGTCAAAAACTTACTACCAGACTCAAAATCCAAATAAAAACGATGACAACTCACACACATAAATAAATAAATAAATAAAATACTCACTCAATAAATAGCTAATAATCCAAACAAGTAAAGAATTAAATCATGTCACAACAAGACCCGAGAAAAACCCCCAAAAAAGAAAGAAAATCACGTGAAAATAACTTTTAAGGAAAACCCTCCGAAGAAATGGCTGATCCTCGTCAACCAAAACCTGAACTTGGAATTGATGAACTGCATGAAGAGTGGTATGAATAAGAGAACCAGAGAGAGAGAGAGAGAGAGAGGAGGTGAAATAACGTGAACGAAATTAACGAATGACTGTTAACGAGTTACCAATAAGAAATCATTCCTTCCTCTTCCTCGCATCGGTTCCTTCTCTTTTCGAATCTTCCGGTACTGTATGAATGAAAATGAAATTGTTGACGTTGCTCGTGGGATTTGGGTGTTTGTGACCGAAAATGATGGAAGGGTTTTGCTGTTGAGGTGAAAAACAGAAAACTAAGCCGGTATTCAAGAAGACTAACTGAACAAAGGTCGGGAGATTTGAAATTTAAATTTGTTTTTGGTTTAAATTTAACAAATTTTAAATTTGGGGCTTAAAACAGCCCTACTACCTCAAAATGAGGGCTATCATTTTCTGTCTTAACTGAAAAACCGCAAAACTACCAGAAGAGAGTGTAGTAGTATGACTGGAGTTCTGGGACTCAAGCTCTCATCCACTGCTGACCACCATCAGAAGAGCCTAACAGGACTTCCAAAACTCAACCAAAAAAGTAAAAAAACGCCGGTTTCGAACTACACCAACCCCACACCCTCAGCATACCTGAGTTTAATATACCAGAAGTAACCTTGAGTAACGGTAATATCCAGGTTACGTAAAAACCGAACAGGTACAAAGGCTCAGAGATAGTAGTGATAAGGAAAACAGTGAAGGGGACGAAACCTCGCTGATGCTATCACTCACCTAAATGGTTCCTCTTTGTTTTAGTTGACACTTTGAAAAGAAAATTTACAATAATAGTCTCTTCCTCAAACCAAGGGTGTCCAAACCAAATAAAGTGCATAGAACCATGATACGAAGAAAAGATAAACCAAAACCGATTTGGATCGTAAAACAACCAAAAACAAAGAACGCAAGTCAGCAGTGTCCTTAAGGAGTTAGGGCAGACCAACAAACCTAATCAAAAAGGTACCAAATATGAAAGTAAAACAAATTAAAAGCGAGGAAGCGTTTTGGACAGCCCTACATCTAAACGATTACCTATTTCTGTCATTTCGGACCATCCGCCGAGAGATTTACTTCATAGTTAAGCTCTTAACCATCCACCGGAAGAAAACATGTCCCTGGATAAGATTAACATGAAAAAAATTTTTCGTTGTTGTATTCTTCAGTAACTCCTCGAATGGGTACCGTTAGCGTGGTACCTTTAACACACACCTTTTACAGGTTATCGTAGCACGTTTATCTTATGGCGCAGGAACAAGAGCACCTTGTTTGATTTGAGTTAGCAGAAGAAAACGTGGTATGTCCAGAATAGTGTAAAACGAAACGGAGGAGTGGGGCCGAGGCTCCGAACCGTTTTCCGTTTTTTGAGTGCCTGCCTTTTTCGGCCTTGGATCCTTTCTCTTATTATTTTGGTTTTTTATAAATTTTTCCTCGTCGGAGGAATTTGTTTTCGGAAGAGATCAAAACCTTGACCTTGAGACTTAGATGGTTTTAACTTATTCCGTGGCTCGAATACAGGTAACTAAACACTTCCAGCATTTGATTGCGGCATTCGAGAGGGTCGATGCACTGTCATTCGTTACTGAACGTCCTTCAAGTTATCGTAGACTTTTGCCCTAATTTCAAACGTTTGGTAATGACCTTGAAGTGGTTTTCTAACTCGGTTTCGATACGGTCGTTAAAAAAACGGTGAAATTGGGTTTCGAAGCTTTGTCTTCAATCACTACCCTTCTCTCTGGTTGTATATTAACATCCCGTTAGTCGAATCATTTCCTGAAGAAGGATTAACTATACACCAAACAACAAAAGGAACTCGCCACTATGATGCCGAAGAGTTAGTGCTGGAAAGATTTCTGCACCGTGTGGAAAGCGAACAATTCTCAACAGGAAAGCTGATGAAGTAGGAGAGATGCTGTATCTCTGCAGATGAGCATCTTTAATTATTATAGTAACAAGATGGCATGTCAAGAACCATCCATCGGACATATTTGTAGGAAATTACGACATCACACTGGAAGCAATAACTTGGTGTGACTTTCAGGTCAAAATCAAACATAAAAATTCTTTCTCCAAACTTCAGTATATAATATATATTGTGAAATTGAAGATAGACAATTTTGTTTACGTGAAAGTGATGCAAGAAGCATAAACCTTTATTTGCTGGCAACAATCTGGTGAAGAATGTTACGGATAAGACACGGAAATGAGTTCATCTGCTGATTTTAACTTTTAAATTTGTTTGGATGTCACTACTGTTAGCGACAAAAGGGACGAGAGAGCCTCAATGTAGCCATAACAGAAGACAGATGATTTATATCATTATGATTATGATTTAGTAAATACGGTAAAAGTGATAAATCAAGGAATATATAACCAATTCTGGCTATTATTCATAATCACCATATTTTTTTATAATTCCCCTGCTAACTACCACCTCTCCAAACAGAGACACCAAGTAGTTGGTAGGTCTAAATAGGGAGTTTGGTCTGAGACATAAACCATTGTCGTAACCCCAGGGGCGGATGGTAGATAGGGAGGAAGTTGGGAGAATAGGTGAGGAGACGGGATACAGAAGGTGTGATTAGAAGAAGCGTGTTGCAGAGTTGAACGGTTTGAATCGCTTTAGGCGTCCTTGGTCCTGAGGCTTAACAAGAAGAGAGACAGCGGTGGGATTTGGATGGTCCACCAGCCGGGAAAAGTATTTAAGGGAGAATCTGACGATTTCTTCTTTACAGTGAGAACAGCCAGATCCTTTCGGATAAGGATGACCAAATAAACTTGGAAAATGTGTCAAATTACTGAGAATTTATCACATTTACCGGATAGTTTATAAAATTTTCGATTTCGTGATAGGAAAATCAATAAAAATTTCCTGGCAAGCAACCCAACCAGTTGTGGTGGCCAGTAACAGTAAACCAAACCGCCCAAGAAGAATACGTGAGAAAAGTGACAGAACCCAAACATCTTAGCGAATTTAAATTAAATTCCCCAGTACGAGTGGAGACTTTATAAACAAGCCGGTAAATGTGATAAATACTTGGCAATTTGTCACAAGGTAATTTAGTGATTATAAATAATATGAGGTTTTATACACATACTCGCCTGATTTTCACTTTTACCGTAACGTATACATTAGTTGTAATGCACAAAACCAACATCATTTGTCGCATCACCTAATTTGTGCATTATTTATGAAACGACTAACCAAAGTATACAGGAATCAATTTAAACGAAAGACTTATCATCACATTCTTCAATTGCAAATTTCTTTACTGTAACAATACAAAAAGTCTCTTCACATTCATGTGATAAATTATATTTAAATTTCGAGTCTAATTGGCTCTCATACTATCCAAACAGACTAATCTCAAATTCGATACAGAAACATAGTTCTACCAGAAGAAACAGAAATCGTGGCACTTAAGAAACTTAAAGAATGTTTGAGCTATGAGTTTCTGACACTGAAACCAGATTTTATTTGTGTAAGTTACCACCAAAGCCCAAAAATGGGTGCACGTGCACTCTAAATACAGAAAATCGCTAAAATGAAACTAAAAAGTTAGCTGCAACGACAGGAAAGTCCAAAACCACCGATTTCTGCACTTTAACGGTGACATCCTTATCTAAACATAAAACTAAAACGAAATGTTCTTCCTATTCCAGGTACAAAAGCTCACAAACAGGGCAGCCAACATTGAAAGGTAAGAAAATTTTTTTTTAACCAAATCCTTTTTTGGATTTTCGAATGTCTAAAGACACGACCATAATTTCAAAAATTGAGGAATCGAGAAGCTCCACTCACCGCCATCTCAATTTCAACTTTCTCGAATCAAAAACCTGGGAAATGAACCTGGGAATCGTTTCTTTGTTTCGGATACATCCAACCTTGATCTTCAACTCGAGAATTAATTCATTTAAGGTCCAATCAAAAACCGTGAGAATGAATTCCGCCATTTTTGAGACCTTGCTAGCGGAATAAATTAATCTTTTGCTTAACGCAACTTCTTCTTTTGTTATTTATTTGTTTATTTATCTATTTGAGATTTTGTTTTCTGCGTTTTCCTTTTGTTTTCCTTATTCACAAACTATCACATCCGTTTGGTATTGTCTCCACGACCTGATAAATTCCAAACTTGAAGCTTATTAAGCTCACAACCTCTCAGACGAGAGGGAACTGTTATAAAAGACTTTGATTTGAGATTTAATTGATTGATTGTAGTTATCGATTTGTTACTGTTTCCAAGTGTTGCCAACATGATCTGTGTTTTCTGTTGTCGATGATGTTTTAACCGTCTCCACTTTCTCAAATTCTACCTCAGGAACTCAACACAACACCTCATCCCTTCCATCTTTTAGACTTCTTTCTTGGCATTGACACGATTCAGACGTTCCGCCATTTTTTTAAGGACGAAATTAACGCTTGAAAATTCTCTTCATTCAAAATGAGTGCCTAATTCGAAAACCTGAATTCCTATTTGCTATTATCAGGTACACCACCTAGATATATCGTAGAAAGTGGGGAAACTCCATTGTATTTTAATTTATGTGAAAAATCCTAATTTACGCTCGACTTCTCCACCAAATTAGTCGAAATCTTATCCATCACCACCCCCAACCCTCAAAATGGCGGATAACAGACACCACCACCCGTTCGAGAATGTTCTCACAAAAAGAAAAACTCACCTTAGGATACGCGGGGGTTGTGGGGGCCATTTTCGTTCTTCTTAATAATGGCCCCCAACTCCGATACTCCTTCCTCCTAGCCGTCTGTCATTTATTCGTTGTCCTGTTCTTCTTGCTTCCTCCGGAGATCCCTGATTTGTAGTCTTCGGCGCGGGTTTGTTGATCATTAAAACCTCAGTCAGCAGTCGTAGGTCGAGATTCCCATTTGGAGTTGTTGTTGACACCTAAAAAACTGACAAATTTTGGGTTTTAGTCGGGTTACTCGTTTTCACACAACTGTGCAATATTTATGAAACGGATTTGGGTTAAGAGTTTGTACTGATTATAAAACGACTCCGTCCTTCTTCTTTATATCAGCAAAACACTAAGACGTACAGATGATTGGCTTCAAACCAATTTCTACTGACTTGAGCCTATTTGACTCAATTAGAACATAAATTAATTTTTAGAGACAAAATTGAAAACATTTTTGTTACAAATATGAAAAATTATTTCCTTTAAAAGACGAAACGAACAAAAAATTTTTATGAGTCAATTTGACTTTGTCACCAATCACAACGACAGATTTTTATTATTCTTATAGTTACTCCATCAAATTTGAGCGTCAGAACCGTGAAATTAAAATAACTGTTCCATTTTCTTCACTGTTTTATCAACGGATGGTGTACAAAAGTAAAAAAGGTCGGAATAAATATTTTAAATAAAAATTTCAACGGGGGGCGACAAATTTTTGAGGCCTCCACACCCTGGTCTTATCTCCACAACATTTTACAGTTTTGAGATTCCGTGTTCTCTCTCCCTCAGGAATCAGTTTTAAAAGTTGTCATGATAACTACGTCCAAAATTTTAAATTTAAATCAATAGCTACAAATTTTTGTCTTTCTTTCGGATAAGGACTGGTTTGTTTAATATATATTTTAGTATCCGATAATTTGACGTTGAAGTTATTCAATTTTTTAGTTGCTGACACATTTTTGATTGTGTACCCTTCCTGAGTGTTACAAATTTAAAAGTAATTATTAAATAATAACGATAAACAAAAATACATAAACGATAAACCACCTATATATATACGTAACTGTACTATCCTTTAATAATAATATATGACAGTGACTGCCAAAGTGGTGTATATCGACCCCCATGGGTCTATGACAACCTGCAAGGGGTCTACGTCAGCCAAAAAAAAATTTAGAGGCCCATGAAATGAAAATGGGGGTCCACGATAGTGGATCTCAACATACACTGATAGTGCCTATCTATTTACATTATAGTATCTTATAATATAAAGACATATACATTATTTATAAAGTACGTATGAAGCAACAAATTTACTTGACTACAGTGAGAAATTTACCAAAAATCAAAATCAGGGAAGTAGGGGGTATACCCAAAACCGAAAAACATGGCAAGTAGTCTACGACAGAAAAAAGTTTGGGAACTTCTGATATATAACAACCTATAGTAATAATAATATAATAGCCAATTGGGTTGGAAACTATGAAAACATAAACAAAAGGCACTTAGCTTGGGACCATGCCCATAGGTGGCTCTAATCTAGAGTTCAGCCGCAATATATATTGTAGCCTACTGGTTGTTTATACATAGGCGAATTTATAAATATTAATATTCGATAGGTTATAATATACGGTGGTACCTCGAGATGCGAGTTTAAATCGTCCCGTAACCTTGCTAGCATCTCAAAGCACTTTTCCCCACTAAAATGCTATTAATCCGTTCCAGCCCCAAAAATTCTGCCCCCAATTGTTTTTGAATAAGAAAAATTTATTTATAAATTACAATTATAATATAAAAATACTATAAAAGAAAATATAAAGCAAAAAAGGGTTGATAAAGTGTACATACACTAGTAGTTGTATTTCGGTCACTTAAATGCAACTTACATACAACTTAAACGCTACTGTATATCACTGCTTTTCTCTTTTCTCGTCTTTTCGCCGGATCCAAAAATGTCCAAGTAGGTTTGCTTATTCCTCTTTTATAATGCTGCAGTAATGGGTTAAGCAAGTGCCTATAAATATACTAAGTGTGGTCCTTCCAGTACTACACCTCAAAGCAGGGCGAGAACGCTCATATCCCAAATAACTCGTTAAGGCACTCGTATCTCAAGGTACCACTGTATATAAATTAGGATTGGTTATTATATATATATGGGTTATTATTGGATAGGTAGACAAATAACCCATCAACCTTTTAACTGGGGAGGCCATTGTTTAGTAAAAAAAAAGGGCACAAATTTTTCCACAAGGACGTGTCGGTACCTCACGCTCGACGGACGCAATTTCATATTTTTATGCTTAAAATAATTGAAAAGACTATAAAATATATACAATTTTAAAATATTATTTAAGTATGATGGATTTATATAGCTAATAAGCTACAAATAACGAAAGCAAACAATAATTAGTTCAGAACGGTTTGGAAGTAACAACTCTCGCTGTTCTAAAGGTTACTAAAAGTTCTCTTCTCCTGAACACTAATTTAAATTTTTGTTCCTATTAGGACTGTTTTTTGAGTGTTGAGATGACTAACGGAGTAACAGTCGACAGTTTTACAACCCCTACTATCTTGTTATATACTAAAGGAAAGAAATTTAAACTGAACTGAACTTTCTATATTGAATATAACAGTTTTTCCCAACCAAAATCCTAACACCTGACAAGTGTTAACAAGACAAAAAATTTTTTCTTACCTCCAACTTCCAAATATGTTTAAAATTTTCCTCAAATCCTTCAGTCACTTATTTTTTGTATTATATAAAAATCACAAAAGTTCACTTATTTGACTTTTCTAAAACTATCAGCACTTTCTAAATAAAACAAAAAAATTTTTTTTTGGGTCGAACCTTACTTGTTTCTTCCTTCTCGGGGTTTCGTTATAGTACTAACTTGTTCGTGAAACTGGGAAACAATGACAACTGTGACCTGGATGCGAGTTTAACAACGCATTTCCACTCTTGATATTCTCAACGTAACATCCATCTCTGTCTATCTCTCGTTTCCTACCTCCCACCCCTCTCTCTCTCTTCTAGATTTAGGCGGCAATTTCATACTTCGATTCCCTTCTTAATTTTTCCGTTTTAATTGTTAATGATTTTTACTTTTTTTTCCTCATCATCCAAGAGACTGATTAAAGAAATAGTTACCGGAAATTCTAAAACCGACCCCGAAAGCTCTGGTGTTACACTAATCAAGTTTCGGAGAACGAGGGTGGGGATGACCCTGAACCTAAACACTAAACTCTGAGAAACGTGTGATTATTCCAAACCGATTAACCAGAGTGTAACCTTTATATACCTACTTCTCACGCGTTTATTTATTTATTTTTATGTCTGAAAACATTTTGGAAAATAGAAACGTACAAAGAAAAATAATTTACAAAACAATATACAAAAAAAAAATTGATTGGGGACGCTAACGATTTTGTTTTCCGAATTTTCACTCATCTCTTTCGACGAAATTTAGTTTCAATGGTTTGTCCGGATGCGAGAAAACGTTCTCCGTTCCTTGAATTTCTCCATAGTGGTATTCGATTTGGAAATTTCTCACGACCTGGAAAAGAAAAGGAAAAAAGTAAACGATAAAGTGAGACACACGGATGAGATGTGATGAAATGGTGGACACGTGTTTCCTCCTCCTCCTCTCCTTCTTCTCGTCTGTAGACCAGGCAATTAGGAAAATAATTTTCCGCTTCTAAGCATCGACACAGACACAGGCGTCGATTTTTAAATGTAATTTGACACCCGGCCAAAGACACCGCTGATTCTTTTAATTATCGCTGTTAATTTTTATTTTGTTTAATGGTTTCCCCATGTAACTGCAAGCAAGTCGTCGGTCTGGCTTTACTCGTATGTAGGAAGATACGGGGTGTTTTGGTGATCAGTTAATTCATTTCCGGTTTGGAAAAACCCACAAAACCACTGTTTTACCTCTACATCCGTGTAAATCATTCTGAGACTTGAGGAACATAGTCAAGAGCATTGGGTGACACATGTAGGGGTCTTCTAACCCAAAACTATCATCCTCCTTCAAGGAAATTGTTAGTTACAGTGATATAGGGGTAGTAAGGTAGTCTAAGACAACTAACACAATCGAGGGGAATGATGGAGAACACCTACTCTAGCTATGCAACTCCAGAGCTGCATTTCAACAACTCGTCTCGCCAGTTCCGCTCTGGGTCCATGGCAAAACGGAAGTGACGATAATGGATTCATATCCTGCAGCCATTTTTCATCATTGAGCCATCTTTCCGGCATGAATTTCTCGGGATCCTCAAAGATTTGTTCTTTCATATTGGAAAACTTAAAATCCATCACAATGAAAGTCTGCAAGAAAAATTTCCAAAGAACATTAAGTGACTGAATCCGACACCGGAAGGAAACTGTCAAAAGATTCACCTCACCTCCTTCGGTATGACGTAGTTCGAGACCATAACGTCATTTTGCAAAACCCTGAAGAAAACGGGAACGGGACTGTTGAGTCGAAGGCTCTCCTTGAGACAGGCTTGAAGGTATTTGAGCGAATGAAGTTTGTGATAGTCCAATCGACTCGTTTTGTCCGGAAGCATTTCCTTCACTTCCTTCAGGAGTTTACCTTGAACCTTGACGTTCTGAGCTAGATTATAAAGCATGAAACCGAGAGCTGAGCTCATCTGAAAATATCAAGACACCATCGATACACTTCGATCAATGAGTTGGATGGACGAGGTGAATACAAAACTTCCGTTTTACCGTGTTCACTCCAATCAGCAAGAAGTCGACGACGTTGCAGATGATGTCTTCGACGGTCATTTTATCATTAAGTAACATACTCTCGAGGAAAGTGAGATCGTGGGATCCAATGAAACTGTTATCTTTGAGAAGCTCGTTTTTGTTCTTCAAGTTCAGCTCTGCTTGATAGAGTTGCTTAGACAAAATCCTGTAAAAGTTTTCAGACGGATTTTACGACTACCTCAAGTTCTAGACAAAAAGTTCTTTGAGTCAAAAACCAGGAAAGCAAAATCGCTTACGTGTATAATGAGCGGTACGCTTGGTTTAGACTGACTGAAGATGGCGTTGTCATCAACCTCCAGGCTTGAAATCCTCTCTCACATTTGGATAAATATTCTGTCGCTTCTTCGATGACGCTGAAAAATTTTTCAGGTTCCAAAAGCCAGCTCGTATTGTTACTCCTACCTTCCAAAAAGCCGAAAGACTTTTCAAACAAAACGGTACACAACCCTGAAAATGAGAAAACGGAAAATTTCAAAAGGGATCTTCAAAACCAGATCTCCCTTTTCACCGTCAAGATCCCAACGGCCATACCTTCCAGACTCCACTGCTTGATTTCTTTCATGAAATCATCAGAAACTAGATTCTGGTTATTTCTATTTCTTCTAATATTGCTGATCAAGCTTTCTCCAGCAACTTCCACAGGTCTGAAAAATTTTTCGCAGCCTCTAACCAAAGGATCGTTAGACGCTTTCTTCAAATCGTTCCACTCCATCTTGCTCCTGGACAGACAAACAAAACCAAAATTTTTTTCTCATCCATAGCCCCCAAAATTTAGAAGAAAATCAGATTTGCTCACTCACCAGTCCGTTGAAATGCCAACCGTTAGAATCTTATTCTCAGTTTCTCGTCTGCTTTGTTCGAGAGAATCGAAAATCGAGCGAACGGAACATCCGGTGTCCTGTTCGAAGATTCCAGTCAAGTGCTCTGGTTTGTGCATGAGGACGATGTTACCGCTGAGAGGACCCTGGAGGTTGACAATGGGACCGTACTTGGTGAATAGATTGCTGAAAGCGTTCTTTCCTGGTTTTGATGACACGGAAGAATTCCAGAAAGAAGTTCCCAAGTTGACTAAAAGTTTCAAAAAAAGGTCAAATCAGTACCGGAAATGAATGCATCGTCTTTTAAGTACGACCACGACAAAATGGTTGGGTCTGTCTCAAGAGAGAAAAAGGCTAGAATGACGTTAAAAACTGGGACTCGAACTTGAGGTTAGTGTTACCATTCAAACAAGACTACCCTACAGAACCCAACAGGTTGTTCAAGTTATTAATACCCCAGGAGTCATGACTGGTAACAGTTTAGGCGACCCAAAGTTCTTTATATGTGCAGAGTTGGAGGGGCAACCCTCCTGCTAGGAAAACAAAAATTGATTTACCTAACTGAAAAATCCTGAGTAAAGTAAAAATGGTCGCCTGACAACCTATAACCGGAAACATTTTCCAAGTTCCAGAGATTTTCTTCAGGATTTCCGGTCCGGGGATGTCATCCGACAAATCAACGCTGAGTTTCGTTTCAACGTCTCGACCGACCCAAGGCGAGTTCATATCGTCCAAAGCTATATCCGGTAACTTTGATTTAGGTTCCCTCAAAATGATATCGCTGTAAGCCCGGGAAGGTTTACTGCCCTTCTTCAGAGAGGGCAGATGACTTCCGGTCGAAGTTTCGCTCATGGAAATCTCGGGCATTTTGAGAACTTCAACGACTTTGGTGGATTTTGCCGTTTTCGCTGACTGGACAGGAATTTCTTTGTTGCTATCGTGATCGGTTTTCTTCTCGGACTTGGGCTGTTGCATTGGTTTTGGGTTGATGTCACCCCCCAACGCAAAATTCACGGTTCGAACCTTAAAGAGAAAGCCCTCGGGAGTGTTTTCCTGTTTTTTTCGGATGTTGTCGTATGGATTCGCTTTCCCGGTTGTCTTTTCGACCTGCTTCACTTTGGGTGAGAGGGTCTTTCGTTTCGGTTTACCGTCGGCAGCCTCTTGTAACACTTTAAGCAGGAGCGTAGCCATTTTATCGGTTTCGTCTTTGAGCCAGCTTTCAACGTTTTCGGTCGGTTTCATGGTGTCATGTAGAACGAGGGTCTTGTTCCAGTTGTCCAACTTCTTTAGATTTGGATTGCTTTCCATGTCGGAGTTGATTTTAATTGGCTTTTCCTCGAACTCGGATCGCTGAACGGTGTCTTGTACTTTTCGAAATTCCGATAAAATGTCTTGTTTTCGATGGAGCACTTTTCACCGGTCGTATCGTTCGGATTTGAATTCTTCGTCTCCATACTGGTTTCCTTTGGCTTCTCTTCGAATTTTTTGTTCAGATTGATTTCAGTTATTTTCGAAGGAGTTCTCGTGTCTGAGGTGATGTTCAATTTCACGGTTTCCAACTGTTTCGATTTGTTCGTCGCATTTTTGTCTTTGGTTACGTGTTTAGACATTTCAACTATATTATCCGACACATAATGTTCTTTATTGATGGTAGCAGAAGGTATTTTGGATTTAGGATCTTCCATTAACCTAGAAGGAGGGGGAGCGGGTGTAGGGGTGCTTGGATCAGCTGTTTTAGGAGAAGGAGGAGAGGGAGCAGGTGGAGGTGGCTTTAATTTGGGATCAGCTCCCTTGGGTGCTGCTGCGGGTGCTGTTGGCGGTTTGGGTTTAGGATCAGGTCCTTTTGGAGGTTCCTTAGGCGGAGTGATTTTCGAATCGGGTATAATGCTTGACTGAGTCACTTTTATTTTAGAGTCTCCTTCGGGTTTTACAGGGATCGTGCCTGCCATCGGTGGAACTTTTTCCTTCACATCTTTTGACTTTGCTTTCTCAGTTTTGGTTGGTTTCGTTTTGGGTTCCTCAATTTTTTTCTTTCTTCCAAATGGAAGTGGTATTCTAAATTTAGGCTCTTCGATTTTGACTCCACCAGTAGGAGGTGGTGGTGTAATTTTTGTGTTGGGTGTAATTTTGGCAATGTCAGGCGTTAGTGGAGGTACTTTCGTTGGATCTATTTTCTTGATAGTTGGCGGCACTGTGGTTGTCTTTCCTGTAGGACGAGGGGGAGCAGATTTGGGAACCGAAGACAACGGGGGTATATCTTCCTTGATGTACGCTTCCCAGCCTTCTTCTTCTCCTCCTCCCTCTTCACAATCTGACTTCTTGTTCTTGTCATCGTCCTTACAGGGCTCTTTGGCCGGTGTTTCTTTCTTATCTCCCTTACTTGATTCTTTAGATGATGGTTCCTTCGTCTCCTTCTTATCTCCCTTACAAGGTTCTTTGGGTGGTGCCTCCTTACAGGGTTCTTTAGAGGGCGCCTCTTTCTTCTCTCCTTTACTGGGATCTTTTGGTGGCGTATCTTTTTTATCATCTTTACAGGGTTCCTCTTTGGGTGGTGCTTCTTTCTTATCTTCCTTGCAGGGTTCTTTAGGTGGTGTTTCTTTCTTGTCTCCTTTACAAGGTTCTTCTTTAGGTGGTGGTTCCTTCTTGTCTCCCTTACAGGGTTCTTCTTTAGGTGGAGTTTCTTTTTTATCTCCTTTACATGGTTCGTCAGGTTTCTTTGATCCGGACATCATTTTCATTTCCCTTTTACCATCAACAGACTTTGCAATTTTCTTCGGCTTTGATGTTTCTGAGACATCTTTCACTTCCTTAGTCCCGTCAGCATCCTTTTTATTTGCGATGAACAGATCATCATACAAATCAGAATTTCTTTTTCGAATTTCCTCCGCATCGGATTCTTTAAAAGGCAATTTAGATTTGCTCGATTTTTGATTTTTGTCCGAACCACGATATACCTTCCACTCCTCCTTATTGTAGTCGAATGTCTTCCTCTCCCGAGTAGACGGCCTTGGAATATTCGAAACTTTTCCTTGTTCAAGTTTCTCAAACGTTTCCAAAATCATTTCGCTCCTCCTCGTCAATTCTTCTTCTTCTTTCATTTGCTGTTTTCTCTTCTCGAGTATCGAAAAATCGACCTTCCACGTCTGAGTCGTTTCATCAAAAATCAAAATCGAATCTCCGCTTTTAAGTTCCAAACGAATTGGTGACGTGACGTCAACGACTTGCATCTCGTTCGACAAAACCTTGTCCAGCCCCTGACAAACTGCCTTCAGGTAAGACTCCTCGAAGTTCTCACGACGCTGAAAGATCGCGCTTTCCAGTTTTTTCAAGTTGATAACAAACTTTTCGGTTTCTGCATCATAATCGACAACCGAATCTTCGTTTTCTCTTTTCCCAGGAAAGTGTTTGGGAGTAACGACAGATTCGTGATTAATTTCTGCAGGTCCACCAAACGCCACTTCCGCTTTCTCAACTTCCATCGTTTCAATGGCGTCTTGATGTTGACTTATAGGAGTTTGGCTCTTCGCCTCAATCTTTTCACAATTTTCCTCCGGCTCTTGATCTTCCACCTTCTCATCAACTTTCGACGCTGAAGATAAAACTTTTGCTTGGCCTTCTCTTCCCTCAAATATCTTAACAGCATTCTTCAAATCGAAATCAACGATTTCTTTCAACTGCTTCATCATCGCCAAGCTATCGACGGATGCTTTTCCTTTGTCTTCTGTCAAATTCTCGTTCGCAACGTTCACCATGTTGTCAGTTATTTTGGGGCCATCTTCTTGCGCTTTCCCTTTATAAACGTGCAATATATCATCTTTCTTTTTGAACAGCGTCGAATTCACCTCACCGGTTTCTTTAGTAGAGAAAAATAGCGGGTTTCTGAATATTTCAGAAGGTCCTTTTTCGGCGTCGAAATCGGATCTGTGCGACCACTTCCGTCCGAACATGGAATCCCTCTCAATGATTCCGAATCCTTTCCTTTGGTTCTTGAATGTTTTGTTCATAAATTTGGGCAAACCTGCGCTGTACCTCGGTGGCGTCGGCGGTCTTTCAGACTGGATCCTGACCACATTTGTAGTCGTTTGGAAATCCGTGGATTCGGGTTCGTAAGCTTCACAGCTGATTTCACTCGGAGTTCTTTTGATGGTACGAGTTTTACTCTCGAGTTTTCGGATTCTTTCGATTTTATTTTTGACACCCCTGTCCCAGATACCAGTATCTATGGTTGTCGGATTCTCGGCAAATGTCTCGGGATCGAGTTGCGCTTCTTGAGGTTGAGGTTCTGAGAACTGAGCTTGAGGAGAGTCTGAGGCTTGGCTTTGGACTGTGATATTTGTCGTGTCTACTTTGTCAGATTCTTGGCTTGTTTGTAACATCTAAAAATATAAATAATAATAATAAGTTGATCACATATACGTCTAGATTGATTGCTTACGTTAAGAATGAACATTACACACCTTTGAATTTTGATCGTCAGCGCTTTCTTCTCCAACAGCGGAAGAGCTGACGGTTTCTGCAGTTTTCTCGGGAACACTTTCAGGGACTCGAGTTTGAAAAGCCAGGCTATCATGCACGGTGCTCTGATCTTCCAGTTGAGCCTGACTTTTTTCATAGACTCCATAATTTTGATAATTTGAATCTTCTCCCGCGGATTGCTTAAAGACACTTCCGGTTACTTCATCACTTCCGTCTTTATCCATTTTCTCAAGACCGGAAGAGTGTTGATAACTCTTGACAGCGTTTACTGCATTCGTTTTGGATTTCTCCATGTCCGAAGTTTCCTTTTTGTTTTTCCCTCTCGTCTTCCGGTCCGGATATCTCACGTGATCACGCTGATCTTCGCCAAAGGTTACATCTCTCAAAGGTTTATTCCTAGATTCAGGGCCTGAGCAATAGCTGAGGGGATCATCTGAACTGGCTAGATCCATCTTCCTCGTGTTGATTTCCTTTTCCGGAACGCAGCCAACGGCACAGGTCCTTCCCTGCAAACCTTTTTTAAATTTTAATTGAAACACATAAGTTGACGCGTCGTCGATTTCGTGGACTTGGAATTTTACTTTCGAGTTACTTTTACCTCTCTCGCCTTTGAGAGATGAGAATTTAGTCTGACTCGCTTTACCTTTTAATCCTTCGAATTTCCTCTTAGTCATTCTTATGCTGGCCATTTTCGGATGCATCGAATTGCCGGTCATAGATTTCACGGCTTCGAAATCATCCTGAACGAATGACGGAAGTCTGAATTTAAGCTCATGTCCTACAGGTTCGCAAGTATTCACGTAAGCAAACTGTTTCTCCATTTCCGTTTCCTTTTCCGGCCCGTCTATCACTATATACAAATTTTTAGCTTCGTCATTATCAGCGGCGTTGTTTTCCACTTTCGCGTTTTCCTTTCTCAAATTCTCCGGAAAAATCTCGTTCAAGGACTGTTCACTGACATTGTTCACAGACTCCTTCTTAGACTCACTGTCTTCTTTCGGTCCATAGAAATGATGAACCGTTTGGTAGTAAGTTTGTTCGGGATTCTGTTCCGAATAGTCTATTCCAGGAACGTTGTTCTGAGCCTGGGGACTGGTCTCTTGATTCCGTGCGTTTGGTTCGAGGTCATCGTTTTGTCGGAAGCTGGAAAAGTGCATTTCACTTCCTGACTTGCACAAGAAAGCATCTTCGAGCCCGGGTGAAAATGAATTCTTAGACTTCGAGATGAGACTCTTAGATCGTGGTTGAGCGCTTTTTATGAGTTTCGAGTAAGGTTCGACATTAGGCGAGTCCTTGGGTATGTTCAACCTCAGCGGGGGTTTTGAGGTGTCTTCTTTGGGACCTTTCGTGCTCAACGTTTTCTCGTTAACCTTCAAGCACGTGAATATGTACGAAGTAGGCGGAATCCATTGTACCCTTTGTAAAGCGTACCTCGAATTCATGGAGAAAACCATTTGAACGTTTCTTCGGATAATTAATTTTTCATTGAGGCCAAAATATTATCACCAAAATTTTAACCAAACTTTAACATTACCAAGAGAGAGTTTTGCATTTGTTTCATTATTTACCAAAAAAATTTAATTTTACTGTTGGCAACTTAAATTTATTCCAAAAAAAAACAAACAAAATTGTCAAATTCCTTTGACTTTGTTTTCAAAATTCAAATTTGAACTTTCGCATTCGAACGACCACTTCCCTAAAATTTCCTTCCAAATTTAAACATCAATCCGTCCAAACTCTCAACTGATCAACATATCACAATTAAACTAAACTAATTTACAACAACCAACGTCTAATCGATCTAATTAAGCTCTTCTCTGACACCCTCCCCACCTTAACTAATTTTCCTAAAAATATAAAACACAAAAAATTTTATTTATATAAACACTTCATGGTTTTGATTATACTGTATAATACATTACAATATAGTCTTTAATACAGTATAATATTTCATATACTGCAATGCGATAATTATTTATAGAATTTAAACTTAATTGTCGTCGCCAGAATCTACAAAGGAAGCGATCTTGAACATTGCGGATGCTGACACGTTCCTGTTTGCTAAGTAGTTGAATAATTCTGCCTTTCCTGAAAACCAAAAAACACAAATTTAAGAATAAAACCAAACATTAATGCTCTCGCAAAATTTTTTCGAACGTTTCATTTTAAACTACGTTTACGCACCGAGCCAATTTGACTCAAAACTTTATCAAATACGTGAATACACCCGGTAAATGTGACAAATTATTGAGTGTTTATCATATTTACCGGCTAGTATGTGAAATATTCAATTCGAAATTGAGAATTTGATCAAAATTCGCTTCTGTCACTTTCCTGACAAAAGGCAAGTCATTCAAGGACAGCGAACTGTCAACGAACCTCTCTACAAGAGGTAGCGAACACATCAGAATGACGGAGGACAAATCAAAACCGGAAATGCTTACAATTTACCACGACAAAGTGCTTGAAAAAAAAAATTTACCTGCAGACATATTTAAATCATACAGTCGAGGGATATCATAAAAAAGTCAAATACGCCGTCAACTTATCCTGATCTCTACAGTTGGGATCTAAATCATTCTGGACGTAATTCTTCGCCTGATTAAAAATTTCTAGAAAAATAAACAAACGATTCTCTTAATAGACTCACCAACAACTTGATCACATTTCAAAAACAGTTTTACAGTCATTAACTCAATATTTCATACCCGATTCCCAATTTTCGAAAATCTTTTGAAAATACTGCTTAGTCGAGAGAACCATATCAACCGGAATCAAAGAACACGAATTATTGCTGCCGGATGATCGAAGAGCTTGAGCCCACATTAACTTCAACTGCCAAAGATCGAGTGAAGATGCGTTCAAAAACACATTTTGTCCTGCCTACAGTCAATCATCATCTTTGATTAATCAGAATAATCAGCGAACAAGAGATACTCACACCGGAAATGAATCAAAGGAAAACGTACTTTAAGTAAGGACACCCAAATCGGGAGCAGCGATAATTTATCCTTGGTCAGGCAATAATACGCCATGTATGTGAGCCACATCACCATTCTATCCTCTGGGAGTTTATTATCTAAGTCATCTCGTCCTTCCAAGAAATATTGTGTGAAATTAACTAAGATTGGATCCGAAGAAAAGCCGAAGATCGTTTCTACCTAAAAGCCAAATCGATAATCTCAACATACCAAACGATTTTCAAAATAATTTAAGAAAACACCAGGAAGATACCAACTCGAATCGTCCATGGAATGACATCATCACTCGTTAAAGTTTGAGCTAAAAGACTCCGGAAACCCTGAGGATCTTCAAGGTACGACAGACAACCGGCTCTTTGTTTCACGTCGACGAAACTACACTCGGATAAGATGTTCGTGAATTCTTCCCAGTTCTTGTCTCTCGTGAATATTATTGACCAGTACCTATTATCGTCGATTCGAACCTATGAAAGCAGAGAATTTCGTTTCAAAAAAATATCAAAACTGGTTCTAATCCCTTCCCCCCAAAACTTTAAACTTTACCTCCTTCAACAAATTAAGCTCGGGAAGTAAACAAGGTGCTTGAAGTTTTAAAACTTTCGTTTTGTAGAGAGAAACGTCCAGATAGACGCAAGTGATGCGAGCATAGCACAGCGTTCTTGTGTCTATATCCCGAGGTAGAAGAAGCCTTGGTTCGACGGCAAGCACGTACAAATGGCGAAGAGCTTGCAAATGATATCTGTAATAAATTGAAAATGATTAGAGCGACTCCGGAAACCGAAAGTAAAGTTGGGAATGACAGGCGGTCGTACCTGTTGTCATTGCTATGAATCGGCCATTTAGGATAAAACGCACACAGAAGTGCCGCGATTGCTTCCGGAGACGTGGACAAAGTGTACGCGCCTCCTCCGAGGAACAACAAACCGAGGGCCATGTGAGTGGCCAAATGAGATCCATAAGTCACAACCGTGTTTGTCGGACCAACTCTTGAGCGAAGGTATCGACACAATCTAAGAACTTCTAAGTCTCCTGTTCCAGCCATCACCTATCAAAGAGGAGAACAACCATTTTGGATGAAATGATTGGAAACGTTTTCATAAAATTCTGATCAACGACACTTACCATAGCCATGGACACTGTAACAACATTGAGACAAGTCTCGATCGTGGATCTGCCACACAACTCTCCAATATTTTTACCCAATAATGACGTGAACATCTTTGCGTAAGACATGAGAGTTTCGAACGCTTCTTCAAATGCAGAACCGGCAAAGCGTAATCCAATCGCCATACAAGCACCGGCCACAATATTGCAATAAGCTTGACTGTTCAACAAAAATTAATCAATCAAATTATACCTAAAATAAATCTTCATCGGCGGAAATTAAAAAAAGAAATCCCATTCACTCACTCCATCGTTTCGTAATCGATGCATTTATCGGCGTTCGGTTCGGGTTTGACTAGACAATAGGGGCGAGTAAACTCAGGAACATGACTCATGACCCAACTTTCAGTGGGTTCGATTTCGTCCCAAAGGATAAGACCTTTCGCTAAGGTTCTCAGAAGCAAGGCATCCGGTAAAACAACTTCGAGAAGGTGTTGAGTTTCGGGAGCTTTAAGCCATTCGGCTACGGCCCTAAGAACAAAATTTAATAGTTTTTACAATTTGTTCGGCACAGTGTTTGAACTTAAAAGACAAAAAGTCTACTTACCTGTTACCAGTGTTAAAATATAACATTCCTAAGGCTAAAACGGCACCAGGACCAGTAACGTGAGTGTTGACCAAATCACCTTCCCAAATTAGAAAACTAGGAGTCCTATATTTCTCTCTCTGAGAGCCGAGATACGGCCTTTTAGGCCCACCGACCATATAATGGTGCAACGTGTCAGCTATCGCCATGTCGCCCAAACCTGGAATAATTATTTTGTGTAACTCAACTCTCAACCTTCAAATTTTCAAATCAAAAGATGATTGTTCCTTACCTGAGAGTTTGGCTCCTCTTCCAAACACAACCAAACCCAGAGCAAGACCCGCAGCTAAAGAATAACTTTCCCTATCGACGCTATTTGCCATCTCCGGTCCAGGAGGCCTTCCTATTATTGAAACAAAACATCACCTACAGTCTTCTACTCATTAGAAACAAGTTCTAAAAGAGATGCAGTGTCAATTACCAATTTCTTGAAGAAGAACCTGAGCAATGTGTCTATGAGCAGTTCCTTGGTATAAAAATCCAAGAGAGATTAGGGCTGCAGGTTCGACGACTACATCGATGTCCATTTCGATTCCAGTCGGAGGTAGCATAGCTTCTATATGAACGCTGATAATTCTAACCGTGTACGCATCCATGGTGCCTAGTCAAAAAAATTTTAACCATTAAAATTGTTTTAGAAGTTTCTTTGGAAAAAAAACAATCACAACACACACCTCTATTAGAAGCAGCGATTCCTAGAAGCAATCCAACGCTCGTCATTTCGTGGAATTTGACTAAATAATGAAAGATGCTCGTGTCCTTGAGATTGCTTAAGTGACCGTTGAGACCCAACGCCATTAAGAAGCCAGCATGTTCGATTAATTCTTCGTTATTGGTCTAATTCAAAAGGAAAATATTAAAAACCTAATCTCACGCCATCATCTAAGGATTTACTACCCTAATCGAGCACAGGCACGAACCTTTGGTTTATTATAACAGATCCATTGAGAATCGATGTCAGGGGCGTTAGGCGAAATTCTCAAACCAGCCGCGACGCCATTATGGAACAACGGCCAGACGTTCATGTTGGATGAGACTTCAATATGAGACATGTCGACTACTTTATCAGTCGGTGGAACTCTTCCAGTCAAACATAAAGGCGGGATTGGTAACTTTTCAGTTATAACAGGCGTGGAAGTTCTCAGCGTCATCATTCCTCTACAGACACATACACAAGAAAGTTTTTAAAAAGTGATTAATAAACGAACACCAAACAAACGATGTGTTTTTGGTATACCTTCCAACAGGAAGCGCCATCGTCCTCAAACAAATGGCATAGAGATGCTTCTCCTGTTCTTGAATGAATTCGTGATCAGTGACGTCTGGCCTTTGTTGAATGGTTATTCTTACGGGCTGAGCGGACTGTAACATCCTTCGAGCTTCCAATACTCTCTGATCCGTGCAGAATCTCAATTTCAAAACGTCCATATTTGAGAGATCTTCCATTCCATCCTCTTCCAAATCCAAATTCATTCTGATCGTGCTGCTACTCTTGGAACTATTTGACGATGGCAACTCATTCGTTGGTCCTGAAATGAAATACTAAACAGTGGGCCGCTCTTCATTTCTTCCAAAGCAAAACCACCGAATGTGAGTCTTACCAACTTCTTCTTTCGAATTCTGACGACAAAAAGAAGCCAAATCATGTCTCATAGCCAATTTATAAGCTTCCATCGACCAACCGAAACCCGGATTATCCCGACAACTGTACAATGCCTCGTAGAGGATTAGAGATACACCAGGAGGAAGCGTTTGCATGTTATCCTGCGTGATTCCTGCCGAACAAACGACACAATTAGATCACCATTCTGTGCACACGTCGCACAGACCTAACCTCAAAACCTCAACTCACCCATCTGAACCATTAACAAGATAACTCTGTGAGGAATCGGTTTATGACTTCGAGGTCTCGGTGATTTCCTTTGTCTACAGGTCTTTCATTTACATTTGTACCGAAACTCACGTTTCTGACAAGTGTGTCCAAAACAACCCCTGGATTCTCGTAGCCATAGGACAACAATCCGATAATCTGTCAATGAAACAGAAATCACGATTACAATCAATCGATAATTAATGGATCGATACAAAACGATGGGAGATGATCACCTGAATCAAATCTTTCGTTCTGTTATTAACTTTAAAGACGTATGGATAAGGCTCGACATCTTTCTTCAGCAACATATTATAGAAATGTTGGTAGATGTTGGGAGGTTCCTTCGTGAAACAAGCCGGGAAATTGATGATATCGACTCGAGATTCTCCATCACTTTCTTTGAATGAACATATATTCGGGAAATCCATCCAATAATGATGAACGTAACTGGTTAATTTCAAATCGCACGCAAGATGGTGTAACAGTTTGGCCAGAGTCGAAAGGAATCCGCTTTTTAAGCAATTCAGCTTCATGTCCTCGTAGAGGAGATGCAACGAAAACAAAATCCACGATATGAACGGATACAGAGGTGCCTTCTTGTTGATGTAAGTGTCTTCCTCGTACATCCGTCGAGGAGTTTCTTGTGGTAAGATAGGAGAAGCTTCACCTATAACCAATTGCTTCTTAATTTCCAATTATGATTTCGTAACAGATAAACAGTTTTATTTTCGGTACTCAGTTACCTTGATCCAAGATTATTTTAAATCTATTTACACCTTTGACTTTACTGAAGGATGATTTCGGTTGAAATGGTGTCTCTTCGACAGATTCTAAATCACCCTTCTCCTGGATTTTTACGAGTGAAAGTTTAAATTTTTTTTCGAAGTGTTTGCTTTTGTCGACGGGTGTTCCAGTTGCGTCGAAGGAATCATACGTGGTGTCCGTCGTGTTACGATTTGGAACTATGGGAGTGTCGGTGATGCCTAAAAACACACAAAAGATTAAATTGGTTAGGTGAATTTATAGAAAAATGAGAGACGGGGGATAAAGAGATTTCTTGATTCAAAGTCTTGATGATACGAACTAAGCATTCGTACTACACCAACGTACTACTGCAACGCATTACACTCACTACATCATAACCGTTTCATCAACTTTATGACTTTCTGTCGTCTTCAGTGTTTCATTAAAACCTTAGCGACGCGGGATATTAACCCAGAAACTAGGAATAAGTCTTTTGTGACCCACTGAAGATGCCAGAAAGACATAAACAACGAATTTGGCCCACTGTTCCAAATTTACTTAACAGTACGATTGTAACTTTGACTTCAACACTTTCACCTCAAAAGGATGAAATCTCAATTAAATCTTTACCGCCAACTGATTCCGAATCGGTCTGCATCTCGTTTTCGGGATTCGATTGTCCAAAACCCAACACGTGACGCGTTTGATTCAAAAACATTTGGTGATGCTTTGAATCGATTAAATAATGCCAGTCTTCGTCGCCGCTTCTTTCGCATTTTTTCTGCTTCTTGGCTCGAATAACCGGACTGCCCTCTACATCCAATTTAGTTCCCTTGAGTAATTCCACATCGTAGCCCATCAATTCTATAACAACAGCAAATTCAGATTTGATATTTACAATACAATCAACTGCAGAATAAACTTTTCCAGGTCAAAACTGAATTCCTTTACCCAATAAAACATTTGAGAACATGGACCATTCCTCCTCGGCGTCAACACTCTGACAACCAGGCACATTTCTCGTGCAATACCATTTTATCGATAATTTTAAGTACAGATCGTTCGGTAAAACTTGACGTAGAACATTAAGGCAACTTTTCACAAGTGGAGAGCTTCCAAAATTTGGCAATTCCAATCTAAACAATATACCAGTACTAAATTCCTGCAACAAGAAGTCATTACAAACATGAACGAATGTCGAGACAAACGACTACTCAAAAACCAAAAACCCAAATTTACCAAAGAAATGCGACTAGCGACGCTGTCTCTAAGAGCGACTAAATTTCCCTCACGAAACGAGGAAACGTTGGACGAAGGTTTCGTCGAAATGTTCGAGTTAACTTATCATAACAGCTATTCTCGAATGTCGAGACGGGAGAAAGTTGAGACAAACTATCATTAAATATGGGCGATTGATGAGACTGACTAAGTACTGACTGGGGAAGTAAACTGCTCCTCCTAAAAAGTATTCACAAAATGAACCACAAATCAAGTAGTTGTCAGTTTGGTAGATGAGACATAGATGAAATCATACTTAGGAAAAGCGCTCAAAGAACTACGTTTAAAAAATTTCGGTCCTGCATTCGAGTCAGAGAGATAAGATGATGTGGCGACACAGCTGGGAACGCCAGATATAAGTATTTTGGCGACATGTGTGACACCGGAGTATAGTTCGACTCCTCCATCCAATCCAATGACTGCGATCATGTCGAGAGACTGAAACAAAAGCATAAAATTTTTATTTTGACACGACATAGCAATCAATCATGTGAATTGAGCTTTCGTGGTTGTTGTCTATCGTAGTCTAAGTCTCAATCCTGGTTATTGGGCTATCACGTCACAAATTTGTTGAAATTCGTTCTGTCATAACGTTAACTGTATATCGTTCTGGCATCTTCAGTGGTTCACGAAAGACTTATTCCTGGTTTCTGGGTTAATACCCCGCGTCACGAAGGTTTTGGTGAGACATCTGGTCACAGAGTTACCTCTTCAGTTACTCACAAATAGGGCATCAACTAGGGAATGGGACCCTCAACTCGACAAAAAGTCCAAAGTATAAACTGATGACGGGACTTCAGTAAAAGGTCGTAAACCGGGTTTTTGGTCTATAACGTCACAGACATGAAACAACACAGTCATTAAATGGGTATAAAAGAAGTTCGTCACACCCAAACGTTTAACATACTTTATAGCTTGCTAGCATCTTCACCAAAAACCCCAAATTTTTTTACTCAACATAAACAACCCAACTAAGACATAATAATATGAATATACTCACGGATAGTTCACAAGCATCTTTCGCATTTATGTAAGACTCCTCGCCAAAAATGACGCAGCTATCGTCCGCATTCTTTTTAAGTTTTAACAGAGTAACAATATTTTTGTGTTTGATTAAATAACACAGATAAAACTGTCCGCATAAATCTCTTGTTAAAAAAGCTTTGCTAGCTTCTCTTGCATCTTAAAACCAAAAAGGAAAAAATAATCGATACACATGATTATAAGAACTAAGATTAGGTTTCTCACGTTGATTAGAAACACCAATTCACCTGAATTTTCCGTTGAACAAGGTTCAGTCCACAAATGCTGCAGGCAGATTTGTGGGTAAAGAGGTTTCGGTTCAGCATACTCGATATCTTCCGTCATCATTCTGCTTTCCATTCGATTCGGAGTTCCTCCGAAGGGGCTGTTAAACGACGAGTCGTTTCGTCTTGGCGAAGGCGTGAATAGATTATGATTGAACGCAGGAGAAATTGTATTTCTGGAGGGTAGTGGTGAACTGTGACGAGTCCTCTCGAAAGCCGTGAACGGACTACTGGCAATGTTTGGGAAAACGTTATGAGTCAAACCCAAACTCTTCCTCGTTCTGTAAGCAAAAATGTTTTCAAATTAAACTGATCTCAGCCAACAAAAAAATATTTTAAGGGAGACATCACTGAGAGAAAACTCACTTGGCGCTCAAGAATGCCGGTAATGAAACATTTCCGGTCTGGAGATTAAAGCTACTGTGGGCACTGTTGGAAAAGCAAGGTTTTCCACTTGTGTTAAAGGAATGACAAAGTCGAGAATTTCTGCTCAGCATTGATTCTCTGTGCAAACAAATTTCTGATTCTTGAGGCTGAGCCTTCCTAACAAAGTGAACTGAATGCAGCTTTGTTCTGTGATCGTAGGTCATGCACAAAGACGGTGTTTCACTTGTGAATATGATCTTCACATTAGGGTTGCAGATATATGAAAGACTATCTGTTAATCAAAAGAAAACATTTAAAAGTATCACATCATATGTTCTTAAATCCTTTTAGTTTATATAAAACCAAAGACACAATCAAACCAACTAACCATTTTTAGCAACAACAGGACATATTTCATCAAGAGGATGAGACAAACTAAAAATAACAGGCAAATCAGCAGTCTTATCTTCACCACCCGCAGATGAAGCAAAACTAACTGGACTAAAATCTTCTTGAATATTAAATGGAAGATTCAAATACTGAGTCGAACCAAAAGTGGATTTCTCAGACACATCATTCTTCTGAAGAAAAGACTGTTCAATCGATTGTCTTCTTAAATCCATCGAACTATTTCTAAAAGGCACTACAAATGACTGGAAAGACGGAGCAGGCAAATCCGATTTCTTGCCCTTAAATTCTTCCAACCCTTCGAGATTCTCTCTCTTCTCTAATTGTCTTTCGAATATCAGACCATATTTCATGGGCCATAATTTTAAAACTTGAAACTGTAGACTTGTCATATATTCCTTCCTGATTTTGTGTAGAATTTAAGGCTGTTACCATCCATAATACAAATACAATTTTTTAAATCTTCATTGCTTTTATCTTTAGGATTTAATGAAATCTGTTTTATATTGTGTGAGTCTCTTAAAAAAGATGAAGTGACATCTAATGTGGATAAATGAAAATTACACCAGAGTGCATCCTTTACTTGAGTTTCGCTCGTGTAGCAGCATTTCAAAACTCTGTTACTTCTATTTTCTATTAAAGCAGGACCAAGTGACCTAAAATGAGATAATATAATTCAAAAGATATAACCAAAAGTGAAACAGTTTAATAAATATTTCTGAAGGTTTCATTTCAAATTCTTACCAAATGACTGTTTTCCCTTTGTAATACAACTCTTCCTCACATTCTGTGTTTTCATTTTTAGTTTCTCTTAATATCCAAGCTTCTGAATTCTTCCCAGAGTCAGATATAAAAACTTCACTTAAACGACTTGACAAAATATTTTCCGTTTGAGTCTGCTGCTCTTTAATTCCCAAATGGACAGCCCCAGGATGTTCTAAAATTTGCTGCCTCCCAAAAGGGATGAACTCCTGAAATTATAAAAACACAACTCCACTTACAATTCAAATCCCCAAAATTAGAAACAACCCAAAAAACAAAGTTTCTTAGCACTGATGATAATTACACAGCTTCCAATGAGAAAAATTAGCGAAATATCAATCACTCGAGCTAAGAACTCTACACTTTGAAACAAACTGAGAAACTACTTGTCACTTATGTTATAACCATTTTGCGGTTTTTAGTGAAACAACCTAAACTGCTCACCTGGGGTTCGGAGGCGGCAATCATTGTTTCCTCTGAGACATCCAGATTTGCAATATCGTAATTTCTTAAAATTACTCCTGGGGCAGCTTCATATAGGTCTCTTTAAAAAAATCAATTTCAATTAAATAATAACAAGGTACCTAAGCGAGTTTCTCTAAAAAAGCAAAACCGAAAACCTAAACATTAGAGTAAATGAAATCGTTTTTATCGTGGTCGCAGACGCGTACGCTTTGAGGTTGTTGACTTCCGGTTACGTTAGCTCTAAAGACACAACCGGAAATTGTTCTCTCAACATCCATTTTGTTACATTACGCTTGGATTGTGATTTTTCACCCTTAAAATGGTAAGTTTTGTTGCTTTTGTAGTTTATTTAATTGTTGGAGTGTAAAATTTATTAAAAGGAAAATCGCCTAAGTATAATTTATTGTTTTATACTCGTATTTCGGGGTTATATTTATATAAACAAAATTTATTGTAAAGAGCCCGTGATCCATGTGGAAGGGAATTTTCCTTTCTTTCCAAGATATTTTTCACATTTTTATGTTTTTCATACAATTAATTTAATCTCAGGAGTTACTTTTACCACATTTTATGCTTATTAACATAAAAAACATGATCTTTAATACGTTCTAATGTTTGTTATAATGACCTAACCTATTTTCAGGCCAAGAGAACCAAAAAGGTTGGAATCACTGGGAAGTATGGAACCAGATATGGTGCTTCCCTGCGTAAAACAGTCAAAAAGATGGAAATCACGCAACATTCAAAATATACCTGCACATTCTGTGGAAAGGTAAACTAATCAGTTACAATATTTGCCCTTGGAAATTGTTTTTGATGTGAATTATCCCTTTGACAGAACTCAAGTAATTTGTACACTTTTGTGTCAACAGGATGCAATGAAGAGAACTTTCGTAGGAATCTGGAGTTGCAAGAGATGTAAGAGAACTGTTGCAGGAGGAGCTTGGGTATACAGTACCACAGCAGCAGCATCTGTCAGGTCTGCTATTAGAAGGTTAAGAGAAGTAAAGGAACAATAAATTAAATTTTTAAATCAAGCTTATAAAAGTTTTTAATTTTTATTTTATTCTGATCATTATCCTTATCCTCACACACAGAATCATTCACAAAAGTGATAAACCATGATAATCACTTAATTAAAGGTTGTTCATATTTGTTTAAATCAAGTTTTAAAACAAACTTATTTTCAAAATGAATTTTCCTTTAAGGATTACATTCACAAACAACAGAAAATTTAAATAAATTCATTAAAAATAAAGCTCTCAAGTAGGAGACATCAATTATCAATCAACCTAATCTTTCTTATTAATACTGACACAAAAAAAAATCAAAAAGTGGTTTGTTCTTAGTAGGAATGATAAGTTTTCATTAAAACGGAAAAAGTAAAAAGGTTCAAACCTTTCAGTTCAAATGGGTGTGTAATACAAATTTCATTTCAGGCAGAGAGCACATTCTTATAAACAATAAACAAGACAGTCACTTTGTTTTAATTTATTTCTTTGTCCAGTTGATTTTCAAGCTCAGCTAAATGGTCTGATGGTATGATTCAAGGTCAACCAACATGACACCAGCCTAGGAACTGATTTTCGAAAAGAATTAAAATCATTCGACTTGGATTCGAGAGCACAATTGATTACTTTTTATTTATTTGTAGGAACAAACATAAAACAAAGCTTTAAAATCAGGCAGTGGTTTTAACATGACAACTGTAATGAAAGGACGTTTTTTGATATTTAAATTTTATTGGGAAATAAATATTGAACTGACAAGAATGATTTTTTTGTCATGATGAAGACTGCATGTTAGAAACATCTGTTTATGAATACAAGTTTCACTTCCGAACAGTCCAGTCTCTAACCAAACCAACACTTCCTTCAAAAAGTTTGCTAAACACATTTCTGAACAGAAAACCGAAGACTGAAACTTAGGAATGCCAATTCGATTAATTTCAACTCAAGTCCAAAATCATTCACTGTTATCAAAACTCTGAAAACTTTTCCTTGTTATCTCGATTCAAATTTCAAAATATTTTCTATACATCTCCCCCCACAAAATGTACACATCAAACCATTTTCCTCCAAATACAGATCCTTTTTTGAAAGGTTCAACAATCTGTGCAACGAATCAAATATCCAGAGTTGAGGAATAAAATAATAAATAAAAACCCAATGATGCCCTCAGACACAAACACACCCAATAATGTGTATACAGTTTTCAAAACAGTCGTTATTTTTGTTGTTCACTGAACAAATCACTAAGAACAAAATACCCAGCAGAGACATAAAAAGAAACCCATTGAAAAATAAATTTTTTTTTCTTTTTTCCCTGAAGTGATCACACATCGACGAACTCAACCGAGTTTCTGACACCGGAAAACTTGAGTTCTTACTGAAACCGTTTAATATCAATATAACGTCTAAGACCGGCGTTGTTATAGTTCCTCGTGGGTCGATTTACTCTCCTCTGAAATCAAAACAAAATCCCAACATTATTATAGTTTATAGACTCAAATTTATGTAATTGAATTATATAATTAGATATTATAGATATGGACCGCTTATATTGAAAGTGGTATAAGTATCAAATCAATTAATGTGCGAAATCAATACTGCACTTCATCAAGAATCACTTCAAAAGTACTCCAAACCCTCACCTGACACTTCATTTCAAAAATAATGCACACTTATGCAAAGGGTTTGACTTTGAATGTGGTGTAAATCAGTTTTAGGACCCCAAAACTATTTTACTCTAGTGAGATCCCTCTAAACCCTTGGTACCCAAGCTTTTTCCTTCCCGGACCAGATTTTCATTGTGACCATTGTGATTGGGCCACACGACTTACAAAAAAAGTTTTTACAAGTCTGGCTTTCGATGCGTACAATCCACCCTCAGGGCATCATCTGTATGTACATTTGTTAGTCTGTTTCTGTATGCATTTTCTGTATACAGCCTCATAAAGACATGTTGAGGCAAGCGATATTGGCAGTTTCTGGGCATAGGCACGAACATCTTCCTACTGTTCAGGTATTATGTTCCAGATTTCAGACTTAAAAATGAGCACAAATTTCCACTGGGCCACTCAGTAGAACTTGGTGGGCCGCAGTTTGAGTACCAAGGCTCTAAACCCAAAAATTTGCTACATAGTTTAATCACCCATCCACAAACAACTAAAATCATTGCCTGACTCAGTATCAGATTTCATTCAATGGATTTGCATCACTTTCAAAACAAACGGTCCATATTTCATTACACTGCATACATTTCATGACAGAATCATAAATTATTTCATAGACTTCATAGACAAAAATGATTCCAGGCGAAACTCCAAGCAAAACTTCAAAATCCCCAAAAAGTTTTAAGGAGTGTGAGCTAAAGCTTTAAAACTTTTCTTGAAAGTTAAGATCCAACAGAAGTGATTCCTACCATTAGAAAAATTAGTATTCAATCATAACTTTCGATAACCTAAATCATGCATTAGTATCGAATTAGTTGAATGGTTGCTGGAAATTACAGAAATCAAACAATAACCGTTTTTAAGGTGTGTTTTACAAATCAACAACTTCTTTTACATGAACAGTTACCATTTCTGTTTTGTCACTAAAATACCAGGTGAACCGGAAAATAATGTTCTGTATGTTACATGTAATAACTATGTTACGGTAGAAGTGATAAATCAGGCAAATGTATCACCAACTAAGCTTGGTAAACATGACAGATTATTGAACATTTATCATGTTAACCGGTTAGTTTATAAAATATCCCAGTCGTAATCCGATCGGACTTTTTTCAAATTCGGATATTTTATAAACTAGCCGGTAAATGTGATAAATACCCATTAATTTGTCGCTTTTGTCAAATTTAGTGGTGGTTTCAAATAACCGCCGGAAATTTTATGCATATTCGCCTGATTTATCACTTTTACCGTCACATTATTCCGTCCATTTATCACACATTGTTGATGGACAACAAGAATTCATATTTATCATTTCCTTTTGTTGTTCAGAGTAAGGAAAAACTTTTTTGCTAACTTCTAGGTCGAATGGTCTGTGTTCTTAGTGATAACGTTAATTTGATTTTTATGTTGGGTAGTAATAAAATGTGTAGTGCATAAAACGTTAAGAGTGTTATCAAAGTGTTAACCATGTGTTCATTTCATAAATAATGCACGCTTTAATCTAAAATCCATTTCAAAAGTAATGCACATTCCAATCAGGATACTTTTCATACACAACACAAACTTAGAAGATGTAAACCTAATTTGGATAGAAATACAATATCTGATTCGTCAAAAATTAAATTCATCAGGCAACCACAAACCTGCCTCCAGACTATATTAAAACAATAATCCTGATTCTCTCTCTCTCAACACCCTCTCTTGTTAATATTAAGAAGATAGATTAAAAGAGAAAAAGATAAAAGTCAAGATGGAGAGTTTAAAAAATGAAAAGAAGAGAAGTAAACCAAGGGGTTAAGAATCAAAGACATGTCAACAATCCAACAGGTTAATGATTTGATAAAACCATCAACTAGAAGTAGAGAAAAGCAGAAGAAAGCATTCCCGTATCTGATTTAAAACATTTATACTACCAACATCATCGGGGAGAGAGTGAGCTGAACAACACTCATAGTGTGGGCACGGTAAAAAGGAAATGTATTATACATATGACTATGGTCGACGTTATCCATGACCTCCAGTCCTCGTTAATATTTGTACTTATCATTTGTAATTTTTCAGTCTTAAACGCCTCTGAAAAATTCAAATCATCTTCCTTAAAATAAATTACATTCCTCTTGAGTGTATAACATGAATGATGATGAGCTTGGGAGTGGTCTAACACGCTGGCTATCTGATAATGGGTCTAAGGATTGACAGATTTATATTTTTGTATAGTCTTCATTTTGTTTAATAAAAGCACTAAAACACTTCCATGCATAGTTATGCTCTAACTGAAATTTGCAAAGGTTGAGAAGTTTCTTGTGATTCAGGCTAAAAGAAATTTTGTGCCAATCCAAAGACATCAAGAGTGCAAAAGAAACTCTTATTCGATTATAATAAAGCAACCTCATATGAAAACACCCTACGTGCAACAAAGTTATGAATAAATATCAATATCCCTTACCTTCTTTACTTACTACATCCTCTTTAGTTGGTAACGGAACTTCTTGAGGACTTTCGTTAGATGTTTTCTCCTCTACATTATCATTATCTACTGTTTTTTTGGACTCGTCGTCACTGCTTTCGCCAGCAGGTTCTTCTTCTATCTTACTCTCCACTTCTTCAGTCGCATTTATTGTTTTACTATCAGGACTTTCTTCCTTCGTTTGATTACTAGATTTCTTCTCCACTTTTTTTGGTCTCCACAACTTTGCCTTATTTAATAAGTACTTGACTTCTCTATCCAGAGCCGCCATTTTCTCTGTGATCATTTTGATTGTGAGCTTTGGCGGAGAGGATAGTGGTAACTTGGATTGTTCTTCCTCCATATTTGTTTTCCATTCCTGACAATAAAAAAATGTTTTAATTTTAACACTATGATATCCGCTGGTCCCACTGGTGGGTCATAAAAACGGCATCCGTTGACCGCCGGTGACCCAACTGTGGTGCCATGCAATATTTCACAAACACTATTGGCTGAGTGCCGGTGACGTCACATTTGGAAATTATTGCGCATGCGCGATCTTATACTTATTCACATATGTGGACGATTACCACTGAAGTTCATATGTTGTGAATTTAAAATATTGGTGTTCAGGCAGCACGAGTCAGTTTCACCGGCACCGACACAAAAAAATTTACATCAGACCTCCGGATAGTGTTAATGTGGCGACCCAGATTTGTAACAAACAAGTCATAAGACAGCAAAGACTTGAAAGAGCCTGCAGAAAGCGCGGATAAATAGAACCCGAGACTAACTGACACTTAATCAGTGAAGTAACTCGACCGGCTATTGGAAAAATATTTTGAGGTCCAAACCTGAGTTTCTTTAATCGCTTTCTCCAACGTGTCTAACTCGACCTGAGTGAATATTGTTTCATCACCTCGATCGACAGCTTCTTTTGTTTTATTGCTTATGGTCATTAAAAACTGTTCAGAGCCATTGATTACAGATTTCAAAGCAGCGAGAGCTTCTGGTCTTTCTTCGTGTTCTTTTACTCTTCGATTTAATGGATTTGTCAGCGTTTTGATTTGCGTCAGTTTCTCTTCGTACGTTTCTGACGTTGCGTCGAACTCTTCATCCAGCCATTGAGAAATCTGTGAAAGAAAGAGAATGAAACTTACACTCAGCTCAGAGGAAAAGAGGGAATCCAGACACAATATTAAATCTTTACCTCATTACATGTCTTGATTATGTTCTCTTTTTCGGTGTCGGTTGCTACTCTGGCATAATCATCCAATTCAAACTTGAGAAGAGCGTCGAAAACGAAACTCTCCAAAGCGTTACGGGATTTTTCTTTCTTATGCTTCTGCTTATCGAATTCATTTAAAGCTTCGATCCTAAAAGGATTCAAACGAATCAATAGAATGTTCTAGAACTCACCTACTCTACTAAAAAAGAGAGAAGAGAATCTTACTTCTTGAACGAACTATCAAACTGGTTTTCGTTCATAGAAGGTACGCTAAGCTCTTCGTAACTGGCAGAAACATTTTCTTTGATTAACACAAGTTTGGGTTTCTTATCAACTTTTTCTGTATTATTTAACTGAGGCTCCTTTCCAACTTTATCGCTTTTCTCCTTTTCTCTGTTTCATTTTCTTTAGGTTTTCCTTCAGCCTCTTTTCCATCATCCGATTTCTCTTCCGCGGAACTGGACGCCGTCTCTTCTTTACCATCACCTTTCAGAGACTCTGAACTTTCTTCAGCTGGCGGATCCGACCCTACAAAATTGTTTTGATAACTCAATTCATAAAGATAACACCTTACAAAATCATAAGCCGAATTAGATACCTCCAAAGAATTTACTGAAGCTGGATCCAAGCTTTTGGAAAGCAGATTCTTGTTCGTCCTCTTCCGTGACTGTTTTCTCCGCGACATAATCAACGTTTACCAAATACAACAATCCACTTTCATCCATCATGAAGTGAGCTTTTATACCCTTTGAATCGATATTTTTCCCCTTCGTGTTTTTTTAACACATCTTTCACACCAGTCACATGAACGAGACTCAAATTGAGAGAGCCCAAAGCTCTAAAACAAAAAATAAAAAAATGAATAAACAAAAAAATTTATTACAAATCCTCTTATCCAAACATCCATACTCACTCTATTTCATTCGGAGAAATGTGGTCTAAATCACCATAGTGGACGTTAAAATCAAAATCGTCAACATGCTTATTGAAAGTAAGGATTTTCTTCTGAGGATATGGATTCATGGCACTGAACAATGTTCGTTTAACATATTTAACTTCATCACTTCCATCACTGGCTTTTTGGAATGTTACCTATAAACGAATGAAATACTTTGATGGTAAATACTTCACTCTACAAAAATTTTTCAAATTAAAACCTAACCAACCTGTATGGGGAATATGACTCCATCTTTACTTATGAATTTTTTCACTTTAAAACCTGTAGATATATCTGCAGCTTTATACACAGCTCCCATAACTGGAGCCTCATCTGTATTGATATTCTTTCCCAACTCTTTCTTCACTATTTCAGTTAAAATTTCTTGAACCTTAGGAACTCTTGTGCCTCCTCCGACAAGGACAACCTAAATTCAATAAACAAAACCTTATAGTACCAAAAAGACCAAAGTTTCTATTACAAATTGTGATGTTGGTCATCTTTAAAACTACAAACACTGTTTCGAAAGAACGTTACTCACATGATTAATGACATCAAGTGAAATCCCAGCAATTTTCAATGCTTGATCGATTGGCTTTCTAACCCTTGGATACAAATCCTTGCATAAATTTTCTAATTCTTCTCTGGTAACTTGAACCTTGAAATCTTCTTCATCTAACAAACCCTCAACTTGAGCGAAATGATCCATATTGGCGCTCAAAACATTTTTCACTCTTCCAGCTTCCTTAAATAATTTGGCCATAGCTCTTGGATTATCGTACACACTTTTCTTGGTTTTCTTAACTTCTGTAAATTTTTTAGCTAAATGCTTCTGAAGTCGTATTTGCATTTCTAAACCCCCCAAAGTTCTATCATACCTAGAAATTGATCAAAAGAATTTTTATTTAAATTGTTGATAACTTCTTAAAGAGTAATATAAGGTTTTATAGAAATTGATAATTACCCGACACCAATGACTGTTGCTTGTGGTACAACCTCCACAATGCCCCTATCTTTCTGCTTCACCATTTGATAAGCAACTATAGCAGCTGAAGTACTCGAAGCACCCATATCATAAAACAAAATGTACTGAGTTGTTTCATTGAAATCCTTAGCCCGAAATATTCCATAATTTAAAGCCACTGTAAGTGTGACAAGTATTTTATTAACAACCTGAATATGTTCAAATCAATTTTATTGCACCTAAATATAAAGAATATGTTTCGAAAAATACCTGCAGTATGGTCATTGATCAACTGTAAAACTTTCAAACCTCCCAAATTGGCTGCATTAATAAATGCTCTCCTTTCAGCCTGGTTGAAATAACCAGGCACTACAAACACTGAATCTGTTATGGTTTGTTCTGTAGCTTCTTCAGCAAACTCTTTAGCTTTATGCAACAACATCCCAATTAATTCTTCTGGAGTAAACTTTGTTTCCCTGCATCAAAGGAATTCATATGATAAGAAACTCTTATCAATTACAATGCTTCAGTCAGTACAGTTAAACACAAAAGTCACCATCAAAAAAACTTTTATAAAAGGACAGTAATTAACTTACTCATCATGACGAAATACTATGGTTCCCCTTTCGGATCTTCTTCAATATTATAATATGGAAATCTTTCTTTGAATAGCTTCACAATTGGATTATCAATTTTCTTTCCTAATAAATCTAACAAGTAGCAGTAGGCACTGGCTGGAAACCTAACAGCTACATTCTGAGCATCCTCACCGAATGTTCTTTCATTATTTCGAAAAGCTATATATGCAGGAGTCTTTCTCTTAGATTCCTTGTTCAAGGCTATTTCCATAGGAACCCCAGGCTATAAAACAATATTGACAAACAATCAATTCCAATAATCAAGATCCAATATCTTTGAAAATAAACATTTATGCCCTGAATGAAGTATGAATCAAATTAGACTCAAACTCACCGAAACAATTCCTACTTTCATCCATTCACTACCTAAATCTACACTCATAACAGCCACTCCATTTGTTTGATTTACAACAAATACAGCAGCTAGTATCACAAATGCACATAAACCCTGTAACGGGTTCATTTTTGTAGATTCTGTAAGAAAATGAAAATTATTAAACTTACAAAAATCAGTGAAACTTCAAAAAATTGAAACTCAATCAAACAAAAACAACTCCACGTCAGTTACTAAAGATAATTTTAACATCCACAAGTTTAACTAAACATTCTCTCAACATTCCGTGCAGTAATTAAAAACGACAGGACATATTTCCTCGAGAAATCAATCTTGAAGGAAAATGTGAAGTCTAAACGAAGTGACAATCACAAATGCCGAATCGACAAAAAAAACTAAAAAAATATATTTTCCAGACTAATATCTAAGCCGTTTAATTTAAAACCCAAAAGGTGTTTCCGGGTAGAAAATATAATATATTTGTGATATAATATATAGATTTGAATACCTAATTAACTCGAGGCAATCTGCAATTTTTTTCCCTTTACTTCCAACTGGTAAATTATACAAAACCTAAACTTATTGTTTTCCACGTTGAATCTATGCTTTGTGTGTCGAACTTTGATTGGTCCAAGGATTTCCATTTCATCAGTGTCGTCTGCTACACCATATGAATTATTCCCGCCTTTTTCTTACAGACATAAATTTTGAATGAGGAATTGTCTAATAGTTAATTATTGATTTTTGTGAGAATTTTGATTTTTTTTCCGAGTAATAAATATTAATTTAACCCAAAATTATTTCATGTTTACTGACATAAAATAATTTTTCTTAGATCATACGAATTTCATCTCAAATTTATTTATTTTTATATTTTTACAAATTCAAAGACAAAAATACGAAAAGAAGTGTATGAGTTCTCAGAAAAATTTATTTTACAGAAAATTTTAAATTACGCTGTAGAAGGTTATAAATTAGTTTGTATTCTGAAATTTATGAATTAAAAAACCATCACGTTATTTAAAGAAGAAGGAAAGGAGGTAAAGTTGAAAGTTAGGAAAAATATATTTTCAATTATAAAAATCGTAATTAAAAGAATATTTTTAAAAAGCCGGTAAATGTAAAGATTTTTAAAATAAGAGCTTTTTTTGAATTATTTCTTTTGGTCTAAACCGGAAAAGGAAATGCGTAAGGTCAACTCATTCGACTTGTATCGGACAAAAAAAGGCAACTTATATCGCTAAAAATTTTTTTTATTCAAAATGGCGCGTTTAGTTTCAAAACCTAAACAAACATTTATTCTTCTCGCTTTAGAATAATATATTATAAATCGTTGATGAGTCGGGGTAAATCTAAAGATATTTATTAAATTTTCAATTTTCGTGTGAAATTAGGAGCAAAATCAGTGCCTCCTACTCGTAACGGAAATCGAAAATTTCGATTACATGCAGGATTAATTTGTCTTCTGCTTTTTGTTTTCTTGAAAATTGTTTGCTAAACAGCGCTTTTTCACTAAGCGGTGTCAATTATAGGAACTAAAAGATTCATTTTACTCGAATGGAGCGTTTTGATTGGCTAGTGAATTTTGCAGACCGTTTGGTATGAAGCCTTGTGTGGTGTTTCTGTTGGTTTCTTCATATTTTTGAAGGTAATAAATTTGTTTTTTTTTCTTGTTTAGTTAAGCGTCATATTCGCGAAAAGTACTTTTTCCCCATTATTTTAATTTCTTTCACGATGATCAAAGATAATCAATGGTTATCAACAATAAAATTTACATGCTTTGGTTTGGCTTGGTTTTGTTGACGCGTAATGGCGGACCTTGTGACCCATATTTTTTTGTTGGTGTTTATTTACTGGAATAAGTAGCATTATTAAGGAAGTACATTTGTCATAGTAAGTGTTTTCCGATTTTACGAACTGCCGAAAATTTTAGACCATGTTTTTCTTTAATCGACAAGCGATATATTTTTTAAAAAATGAAATGGTTTATTCCACGTATCATTCATAGTTTTTCTATGTGGATCGCCATATTCTTGTGTTCGGTCGTTACCTAATTTGGAGAACTACGAAAACTTAGAACCATCCATCTTCAGCTTAAATTACTTGTTATCATGAAAGCAAAACCAATTTTCAAATTTACATTCACCCAAGATTAATATTACACTTGGGTTTGATCACCTTTTACCATAGATAATGGCTGAATGATAATTCAATGCTTACTTGCAAGATCCTCATGAAAGGGAAGGAAAAATTTAATTGAAAAGTATTAATCCTTTTATTTCTTATAATTTTTTTTTACTTTTTTGCTTTATGAATATTTTTGAACAAAGGAAACTAAAACCCCAGATTAAAATTTTTATTTTTTTGTTTTTTTTTGGAGAACCTATACTACCACCATTACTCATTTCATTTATTATTTTTTGTAGTGTAGAAGTTGTAATTTTTATTTAACTTAACCAAAATTGTAACCCAAAACTTCAGATCATTACTTGAAAAATATAAACTACCAAAATTAAACAGTCACAAGGAAACTTAAAGATTATGAGTTAAACTTTTTAAAATAATATTTTGTATTGTTTATCATCAAGTTTGCTCATTTTGTTGTTGTCAAAACAATTTTGATTTAGAAAACAGTTGTAGAAAATCCTTGTTTTAGTTAAATCAAATTCAAATTCTTTTCAGACATCAAACCTTAAAACAAAAACAATCAAAGTAGATAATGAAATCATAGCCATGGATTTAGAGAGTCAGTTCTATTCAATATTATCATAAGTCACACCTAAATTTGTTTCTATCCAACATTGACTGTAGCTACAAATCTTAAGTAATTTTTTATGGAAATTTTAAGCATTTAAGCCATCATCAAACTTCATTTTTTTGGTTTTTATATCATAAAAATTAGAAACTGTTTAGTGTGAGTAAAATGGTAGACAAATCGGTGCCACAATAACAGAAACCTGAGCCTTAAATTAGGTTTTTAATCACCATCTTATATCCTCGAAAAGAGAGTTGAATGTCACTACTCTTCTATGATAGAATACAGTCAGAGGGTGAGAGAAACCCATGAAAACACATTCTGTGCTGACTTTTATTATTTCTCTGTTATTGTCTTTACCAAACCCCCAAATAAAAACATTTATTTAGGCGAGGTCAAAGAACTGTGGTAGCATTGGGTTTAGGTATTCAGAGAAAACAGTTTAAGCGAGAATCGTCACAATGTAAGCAATACATCTGTCAAAAATCGTTTCCAGTTTACATTTTTATTTTTATTTTTAAATCCAACACGCAATCACTTGTAGAAGGTAAAAATGATTTATCGGTCAATTTGTCGGTATAATTTTGCACCGTCTGCTTAAATCAGCTAAAATTACATTTTCATTGTTGAATACAAATGTCGTTGAAGTATATTTGTGTTATCTAGAGCTGACGAAATTGTTTTTATAAAGTAGTAGAACTGGATAGTTGGGAAGTGGGAAAAATTTGAAATTTTTGACTTGATCAATAAATACACCACGTAGCAAAACATTTTGTGTTGTAAGGTTATTAAGAAATGACTTAACAATAAATGTGATGTGTTGTTTCGTTCTTTGTAACATGAATTTTTGTAACTTCAGAAGCAAAAAAACAGGCTGGAAGAGGCGAAACTTTAATTACTATTTTAAAAACCGCATTTTTAAACTGTAACAGGTAGACGAAGAAAAAGGGTGCATCAGTGTTGCAATTTGTCTAGGTGTGGCACATCTCACTCATTATATCTTAAATAATCTTGTTGACTTTTTTGTTAACTGTTGAAGAAGCCATTAAAAAAATCTCAACCGGAGTCCTTATAACCTAAAACACCGGGTTGGTGGAGTTATATTCAACGTTATAAACAAATTGATTTAGAGTCCGAATCATCAATGAGAAATTCGATTTTTACTAATTATAGACTCCCGATATTTTTGAAATTTTTGTCATCCAAACAAAGGGGGATGAAATGCATTTGGGCAGTCAGTCAGTGACTTCAAATGTTTTAAAATAATCAATTTTTTTTTTGGCAAAACAAAGTCTCGTGCTGAGCCATTTTTACACGTTTCCTATTCTGATTCTAATTATAGTGACGTTCGTTTTCTTGTTTTAAAATCGTTTAAATTGGGATGCTTGATCGCGAGACCTAAGTGCCAGACGGAAGGAGTCTGTTGACCGAACGGTTTTGCCGTTTTCGTTAACATTTCCCGATTTGATTCGGTTTCCTCTTAATTTACTTTTATTTGTTTTTAAGTTTACTAGCCTGTAAATCCTCACACAGTTTGTGTTTGTTTATAGAACGAATTATGCCCGAAAAAAACAAGAGCTTTTAATCGAAAAAATCCTCAGCGTTGACTGTGAAATGTTTTTAAGTTGTTGCTGAAAATCGTCCGGTCAGGGATATAACATCTTCGTCTCGACGCCGCGTATCTCGCAACCGAGGAGACAGAGGAGACAGAGTGACAGAGAGAGAAAAACTTGGTCAAGGCTGAAACAACAAATTTTTAACGCAGCCTTAATTGACGCGATAACGAATGAAAAGGTCCGCGCATGTTGAATGTCGTAAAGTTAATGAATATTGTGGAAAGATCGTATAAAGGTGTTCAGTTTGATAATCGGTTTAAAGAGACAGAAAAAGGAAATCGTCTCTCGATTATTTAATCATTGTGACAAGACAAATAGGAAGAAAGAAAGAGGCGGAAGAAGCGGAGAAGTGGACTTATTGGACAAGCATCCATTTCGAATAGCCTTTCGCTGAAGATGGTGTCTCCTTTAACGAGAAGAGAGGCGCGAGTCCTTCGGTAGGGTCAAACGAGAAATTTCAAAGATGTTTCTCAACGAAAATGCCGGTCAAAGTATTCGGTCCGCTCTGATTTGTTACAGTTAACTCGAGTCCGAAGCCTCGGTCAAACAGAATTCTTCGCCATTGTTTACTCACCTCGTCGACGTTTCCTTCTGTTTCCACTAATTGATGCGAAAAATCATTTTGCTTCATCATTTTGGTAACTTGGTCAATTGCTTCTCCGACATCTTTGACAATCTCCTCACCTTTTTCTTTGTCCCTGAGCCATTGAAATCATCTTCGACTTCTTCAGAGGATTTATTTTTAACTCTCAAACCTGCATTTTGTCAATTTATTTATTAAACAATTTAAATAAATTAATTTTTTTAAATTCAAATCCGACAGCAGTCTTTCAACACCTTTCGAACAAATCAAATCAAGTTTAGTAGAAGATGGTTTTCTTCTGTCATGTCGGGGTGGTCCTGTCGTCGGGAAATAACACTCAAAATTATGAAAAAGGTGAAAATTTCGAGAAAGGTGTCCTGGTGGAAGAATTTCGAGTTGGGCCATGCCTGATTTGACTAATAAACGGGTCTAATTAAAGTTCACTGACATTGGTTACAAATTTCTTTCTTTTTCTGGTTGCTTTCGAGATAATTATAGGGCCGGAATAAACAAAAATGTTCCGAAATAGTTTATCTGGTAGATTATTATAATAATGAAAAAATGATTTTGGTAATTTTCTTCTTTTGGAAACCGGAAGTTTGTTAAAATTCGATTTCACGATAGAAGGAGAATTAATTAAAAAGTTTTTATTAAAAAAGTATTGACTGTAATTTTTTTTACAGATAGAACGGTTCTAAAAAAAAGGAAAACAATGTAAAAGTTGATTCATAAGCAGTTTAACTAGCGGTTCGATAAATAAATAAAAATTGAGAAAAGCCTCAAACCAAATTTTGGGCGTGGGAGGGGACAGGGGTGGTTTTATGTGGATTCGATTTTTTAAAATCATCGTTTGAGTTTCGTCTAAGGCGTTACGAAAATGGCAAAACAAAGCAAAACACAGGGGACAAAAAAAAGGTTTAATTGGAACAGTTTAACGAACTGCCGGGAGAAAGAATCGGATGGAACGCCTTGGAAGATAACCATGGTAACCGACCTTATCCCTCGTCGCGAGACTTATTCAGATCGAGTCAGAATGACTTGAAATTCTAGCTGTGTGACAAATTTTTTTTTTTAACTTTTGGCCTCCCCAAGAATTTCAAACAAGTCTTGAATAATGTTTCCGTGTCCCATAGGATCGACGAGGAAAGAGGAAACTCGGGTTTAGTTTCCTGCTCGCATATAAAAAATCCTTGTAATTTATTTTTCATGTTAGTTATGGTCATCGGAACGGGTTTTACTACTTTGTGAATTTCTGTCGGAGTCATTTTTCAGCGCTCAAGGGAAATTCCTTTTACTCGGAAGAAAGTTTCTCTCTCTCTCTCTCATTGGTACACGTGTGGTTTTTGAACCTGGGAAATACATCTCCATCGAACGTGTTTTGAAGACGTAATTGGTTAAAAGCTTTGTACGTAGTAAATTTCTCGTCGGAGGGATATCTCGCAAGTGGCACACGTCACACGGTTCGATTATGTTAAACGTGTCGCGTGAAATTGTTTCAAACAGAAATGATAGTTGAGAGGAGAAATGAGGAGGTGAGAAAAGAAGGAAAACCTCCAGCAAATCAAACACTTCGGCTACATAGGAGGTGATGCATGTTTTATCTCACAACGTCGCCATGGCAACGATGAGGCCATAATGGCCTCTGGTATCGGTTATGGGATTCTTTTTAATATATATGTAAAAGATATGTTTTCGTGTTTCGTTTCCTTTTTAAATTAAATCCCGCTGTTCGTGCAAATGCTACCCGCGTGACACCCAATTTGAGACTTTGGAACGGAAAAATGTCTTTTTAAAATGGCAGACAAATTTTATGTTTGTCGGGGGAGGAAGGAGAAAGGTTTTCTGTTTTTCGGTCGATATCTTTTTCGTTTTCTATTACCCAGCGTTGGAGGGAATTTATGGTCGATAGGCTCGAGGGAAAACGCGCCTAAAATTAATTTACAGTCGAGTTTTCATAAGTTTTCCTAAAAATGTTTGAAGAAGCTTAAACATTTCCCCCCGAAAATTGGTATTGAATACGTGAATGAGTTTTAATCTCCGAAATAGAAAAGCTCGCCTTTTCAACGTGATGCTCATTTCTAGAGACTTTATTACAGAAGCTTTTTATGTTTCCTCGGTAAGCTCTTCACGTATTTTGTTCAGGCACGATTTCATTTGTCGTTTCATTTTCTGGATGTGTTTTCTTTTCTTTTTTTCTGTACAGGCTATGGCCCCCGAAAGATCGGGACAAGGGTTGATTCCAAGCAATACGATCGTAAAGCAAGAAGTCGTCGGCCCTCCAAAACACACTTCTATATTAGAAGACTTTCTAGAAATAAAAATAAAAGAAGAATTAGAGTACAAAGGAGAAATCGAAAACGGTGGTGGTAGAAGCAGGATAAAACGGGAGGAAGATCAAGACCTGACGTCTCTGACGTGGCTCCAGAACAACAATCTGTTGAAAAGTAAGCGTAAGTATAAAAGTAGGGAGATTAAAAGTTTCGGTGTTGTGATCTGTAGTGGCGGAGCTTTTTCTTTGGTTGCTTTCGCGACTGGTTACTCATGGTGGAGTGATAATAGTATCGAAATGATTTCGACACCGACGTTATGGCTTTTGTTTGGTGAGTTCAAACCCATTTTGAGGAAGTAGTTCGATGTTGAAGTAGATTAGATGATGTGTTTGTCTGTTGGTCAGCACAGTTTGACAGTAAGTTTTTGTTTTGCAAGCTGTCATCTATCGTGTTTGTCAATATTTTCGAAGAATGTTTCGTGTATAATGCACACTTGTCGTCAGATGTTTACTGCTTTTGTGCAGCATTTTAGTAGCACCCTTCTCCTATCGTCGATGTTGTCTTGTTTTTGTGGTTTTGGATCTATGAACAATAAACTAATCAAATTTGTCTACCGCAGCATTGACTCTAACTGACCCCGTGAAAAAGAAACACGAAGAATCTCCTACCAGTGACCTCGCTGAAGAAACGGGTAGCGATTCATCCACCCAGTCAAGTCGTCATAGTCCAGTTGTTTCAGTAGAGTCGCCTTCTGCCGTGTCCATTATGGAAGAATCCCGTTCTGTAGATAAAATTCAGTCGACGAATGGTCCAAAGTATTTCACCAATTCGTCAACAGCAAAAGAAAAGCATCATTACAGTGTACCGTACGATCCTCAGGTGAGTTGACGTCGAATTAATTTTGATCTGTTTTATTTTAAAAATCCTTTTGATCGAAATCCCTTTTAAGATTTCTTTTTATATGGGTGTTATAAAGGTTCAGTATATGACTCATAAATATTTTCCTATTTTCAGTTGCACATCAATTCAAAGCCTCCTTATTCGTTTTCTTGTCTCATATTTATGGCGATCGAAGATTCCCATGCTCGAGCGCTTCCCGTAAAAGAAATCTATTCCTGGATCACGGATCATTTTCCGTATTTTATAAAAGCTCCAACAGGATGGAAGAATTCAGTTAGGCATAATTTAAGTCTAAATAAGTGTTTCAAAAAAAGTGGACAAAGCTCCCGTGAGTATCGTTGAACTAAATTGAAACTTATGAACTTTGAACGAAGCATTGGCGTGGGTTAGTTACCAAAAAAAATTTTTTTTTTGTTTTCAACGCAGAATCTGGGAAAGGGATCTTTATGGATTGTAGATCCTCAGTATAGACCTAATCTAATAAACGCTCTTTCCAAAGCGCCCCTATCATCCTTGCGCGTCTCTCGACAGACCCGCAAAGCCTCCTATTCTCCCGCCAGCTACCCTGACAGTCCAGCAGCAAGAGTTCATTGCGCTGAAAACACAAAATCGACTTCCAAATCCCGAACTCTTTCCGTATTTAAGTAAAAGGTACGTGGCTCTTATCTTCCGGTTGATTTGTAAGATTTTCTTTGACTGCTGAATGTATGTTGAGATGGTCTTTTATTGGGTTTCAGGTTAGCAGCATCGGAAGCAGACAGAATAAACGAGGCTGAGGAAAGTGAGGAGGATTCATTGGACGACGTTGACGCAGCGACAGCCATGTTGGAACTAAAACACGGTCAAGGACCTAATGGAAATCAGGAGACGTATAGAAGAGATTATATTCAACAGAAATATTTAAGGAAAAAACCAAAATTACGAGAGGTGAGGACAGTTGTTAGTTTATCGTTACTCAAATTGATTGGTAAACAGTTGCTCACGGACAATATAACGATTTTAGGACGAACTGATTCCATTGATATCAACGTCACCGAGTGAAGATCACGCTTATACAGTGGAGCACACATCAATTAATTATAAGGACAGCCAACCCTTATCACCAGACGAAGCGTACGATTCCAATGATGACAAGTAAGCCGTGACGAGCTTTTCGAATTTCCCCTTCCAACTCGAACGATTTATTGATCACATTTCGATTTCGTTTTCAGTTCAAGACAATATATTGAAGATTACAACAGAAGCAAAACCGTCGATGAGGATGAGGATAGTTGGTCTTCGGACGGTGCAGAACAGAGGAACGTGGCGTCTGCACTACTTCATCTGGCGGGCGGAAGTAGGAAAAGAGGTTCCGATTCAACTTTCAGTACACCTTCTTCGACCAAAAGGTCGCATTCTCAGAGAGGTATGTTTAACAGTGTCCTTGCAGTCATGTAAATAATCAATATATCAACTCTTTCAAACCCTTTTATTTAATTTATTTAATAAGATATGATATATGTAAATCATTTTCACAGTACTAATGGTGAAAAAATTGATTTTGTACTTCTATTTCCGGTTTGTACAGTTTGAATTTTAATAATTTTTGGAAGTTTATCGATTCTATGTTAATTATTAATAAAAAGGTGATCAAAATCGGTTAGAAGGTAGAAAGAATAATTTTAACAGTGCCCTTTAAGATGATTGTTACAAAAGTTTGCTTCTGTATTTCTCATGAAGTCGTCACAGTTATTTTTAGTTTTGGGAAATGACAAAAATAGAATAAATTTTAGAAATCGTATCAGAAGAAGATTAGTGGTATTGGTGACATATGATTACTATACTGTGAGTCAGTTGGACTATTTTGATATCTGTTTTCGAAAGCTTAGTGCCGTTTTGGAAACATTTTCTTCTCCTATCAAAAAGCGTGGGTGTCATCGTCATTTACATTCGTCCGAGTGATCTTACCAATCGTCTAGTGGTCGGCAAAGTCGTCATCTAGAAGAGCTAAATATAAGCCGTACAAAATTTATTCGAAGAGCCATTTTTTAAATTGTTGTGTAGACAAGCTTATTTAAAAGTACTCTCTCGAGTTGACTGTATGTTTTAGCTTAACTTACGGTCCATTAAATGAAGCTTGGTATCATACTTATATGATATAATGTTCAGTTTATAAATAATACTCCGGGCTCGCACTCAACATATTTTGGAAGAGCCACGGTCAAGGGGTTAAATAGCCGCACTTTGCCAACCTCTGGGCCGGAGAAAATGGCCCGTACAGTTGGGTAGTGTCTTACTCTAGCCAACACAACTCTAAAAACACTACACGAACCCTAACGATAACTTGGGGCGTACAGATTCGTACAAGTTATCAGGAAATCCGACACACAAGTTAAAACGGGAACACATCACACACACTTGACACTTTACACTACACTAATAAATGACATTTCACTTCATAAAAAGTAAATCATCACTATACACTAAAACACTAATGGCACTAAACTTTACACAAAGAATAGGTCACCACTAATCACTTGTACTAACACCGAAAACGACACTACGCCTAATAGGGTATATGATTTTGGAGAGTCAAGGTCGGTGCCGTCTAGCCCGCCTCTCTCTGGTCTAGTTCACAGTATAGTAATCATAAGAGCTTTGTCATCTCGATAACAATCCTCATGTCAGTGGCTTAAAAACCTTTTTAAAACTAAATCTAAAATGGAATTTCAGTAAAAAGAAGTCACCATCGACCTACGATCCTGCAGAGATCTCCAAAAAAGCAGGGGAAAAACAAACACGGAACGGACGAGTCGTTCAACTACTATAATAATAATAACAATAATAATAATAACAACGACAAATCGTATTCAGGTCGACCAACATTCAAACCAAAGATAGAACAACACTACAGCAATACAAGATAGAACTGAGAGGAAGTAAATAATAATGATATCATCATTATTATTATTATGATAAATGGTAGCGGAATTTTAAATTAAAAAATTAATTAGTTGATTTAGCAATTAGAAGAATCAGAAGAAAGCAAAAATTCTTTCAAAAAAAAATATTTTTATTTAATTTTCGTTTTGATCGTAATAACCGCAGAAAGCTCCCAGTGCAAAAATTAGTTTATTGAAATCAAAAAATCACTTTTTTGTCGTATGAAATATTTATTTGGGTTAGTTAACCTAATCCAATTATTATTAATTTTTTTTGTAATTAAATTATTTGACTAATGAGATTTCTTCCATAGTTGAGCATTCGTTTTTGTTTTTTTTGGGAATGACGAGGTCCTAAATTTTTGTTTTTGGAAAGTAGAATTGACTTTTGATTCGGTTAGAAAGGGGAAGGAGAGTGATGAAACGTTGGATTGGATTTATAAAGTTCTAAAAGATTTTCAGTGTATAAAGTCTTGAAATACTGTAAGACATTGTTCCCCCAACGATTTTGTGTTGTGCTGTCGGTCATGAAAACGTAGCTGGTCAGCAATGTGTTAAATCGTTTTAGGTTTACATTAGCAGCGATTAAATTTGGTTTTTTGTTTTCGCGTGTCGGAACACCTGAATTTAGTTAGTCTGCGAATAAATTGTTGATGAATATGTGAATAGTCTGTAGGCTGAATTGAATTTTCTGATTCTGATTTGTGCTGGAAACAAAGTTTGATGTTACAGAACACCAAAAGTTTGCTAAAATCTAGTGTATACATTTTGTCAGCGTTATTCGAATCCTTTAAATAGTCTAGACCAGTGGTTCTCAAACTTTTTTGTGTCATAGACCCCTTGCCGTGTTTTCCGGTTTTGGGTGGACCTCCTACTTACCTTATATTGATTTACACTATCAGTGTATGTTGAACCTCATTTCCATTTCATGGACTTCTAAATTTTTCTTCGGCTGATGTAGACCCCTTGCAGGCTCTTATAGACTCCTGGGGGTCGATATAGACCACTTTGGGAATCACTGATCTAGACTGTGTTAATCTATAAACAAAACCCAAAATTCTATCAAGAAGCAAAATAAAAAAATGGCGTCGGTGATTTGACTCAAACCAGGTTAGGTTATGTACATGTTAGAAAATGGGTTACCGCCAAATTTGAGGCGTTATTCTGCAGACTATAAATTCAGCGATTAGCTAAGTAATGTCGATATTAACGACTTTTTAGCCTTAGCTATGACTTTCAACAGAACTTTCCTTGAATCACATCAACAACTATAACTGAAAATTTCATTTTTCCCAGTGCCAAATGTTTTAAATAAACAAAAATTTAAATAGGAAAGCTTACAGACTAGATACAAACTATAAAGAATTTATAGAACTTTCGTTTCATCGATTCTTCCAAATCTTTCGAAGCACAAATTCGATTTAAATCTAGTTCAAAGTGTATATAAGTTTTAACTTAAGGCAATAACAGGTATTAGAAAGAGGAATTTTGCCTTGGGACCAGACAAAACGGTTGAAGATATAAGACAAAGATGGAGGAAATTGAAAGAGATATTGACGATAATAATAATAATAATAACTCTGTATGTAAAGAATGGAAGTAAAAAAAATTTTTTTTTGTGAAATAACGTAATCGGTAGTAAATTATTTATTACGATCGTTACGAATATTGATTTAAGGGAATTTGATTGATGGATCCCCTTTTTAAAGTTATAGAATGATAAAGGAAAAAGTAATTTTAAATATTACTTTATTAATATAGTGTACATTTTATTTTTAAGGTTAATTTTTTTAGCCCAAGTTTTTTTTTATGTATATGGATTCTTTTTATTTGTTTGTTTGACTTATTAGAGTTGAATTTTTATTGATGAGTAGGTGAACGAAAACCTGATTTTTAAAAAATCTGTATACGTACAAAATGACTAATTCGGTTATACAAACATGAAATAAAAAAATTTTTTCTTTCTTTCGCTATTTGTAGGATTCGGTTTTGAATTGTGGATGGTGATTGTGTGATAATTTGATAAGAAAGAAAATCCTCAACTGTTGTTTGGGGTTTGTTCTTGTCCCCAAGTCGGATGTTGTCTGTTTTGAGAATCTTTTGTTGCCCTGTCATAAAGTTAATTTTGTGGATGGTTGTTCATTCGACTACTGGTTTTGATTGAACAAATGGGACGTGAATAAAACAAAATTTGAAAGGAGTCTGATTGACTCAGGTCGTAAATTCGGTGTTGGATGTTGTAACTAAATAACCTTAAGTTTATGTGATGTTGATTATGTGATTACTTTACTTTTAGCAAAGTCGAAGGTGCTTAGAAACAACTGTTTTGTAAAATGAGCCTCTTTGACTCATAAATTTTTGGGATGTGAACTTTTACTTAGCTTTTATCAAAGTCAACGTTTTTTAAGATAACCCATAATTGACTCTCAAAAATAAATTTTAAACTATTGTGGAACGAGTCACTTTGACTCACAGCAAAAATTGAGCCCATTGGAGGTAAAACAAAGATGAGGTTAGTTTTTTGAAGGGACACAAATCCATTTGCAGAAAAATTAAAATTTTGTCAAGTGACTCACACAAAACACTGAAAAATTTGTAGTTAAAGTCAATTTGACTCGCATAACAAATTTGTACAAAAATAGTTACAAAATTATTTTGTATTAAAGATGGACGTTGGAAAAACATAATCAACACAAAATTTGAACTGAGTCAAATTAGCTCCATTCACAAATCTGGTGTTAGAAGCCGACCCGGCAACTGGTGCTAATAGTTGTGGACTTTCTTTCTTATCACTCTGTATACATCCACGATTCAAACACCTGTCGCTTTCATATATCACGGTTGTACTTCAGTAATGTACCAGAACAAAGTCGGAAATGTAAAATGGAAGATGTCACGGTGGAGACTTCCAACAGCAGGGGACAATGCAAAATTTTCTCCTGTTGTCGGTTTGTCTAGTCCTGAATTTTTTTGTCACATCAATTCCCATCTCTCAGGTGAATTGACGACAAAAAAATTTTTTTATAAACGTCAGGCAGCAGCAAAAATTTTTTAAACTTGCAATCAAAGGTTCGGTGATGAAGAAAGCTTCAAGTCCCTTCCCTTCTACCTCTTCCTGTTGTAAAGGGTGTTCGAAAAGTAGTGTCACTCTTTGTTTACTTTGCTTAGTTGTAGTTGATACAAAAGTGCAAATTTTATTATAATTAGCAATAATTAATGTCAAAAATTTTTTATACGGAATGGATTTTTGAGAAGTGTGTGATGCCTTTTTTGTATTTTTGTTTGGAAATTTCGATTTTGGGTACTTTGGTAGTGGTTTCTTAGCTTCTGCCTCCCGCTGGAGTAGAATTCAAACTACTGAGGAGATAGAAGGAACGATGTGTCTAACTGCCACCTTTTTAAAAGTTTTCATAGAAATCTGTGCTGTATTAGATCAAAGCTTCTAACTACCCCCCTACTACATCCTGTCATACCCAAGAGTATAAAAGTTGAGTTTTGAACGAGTACATAGCCATCATCACAACCGAAATTTTCTGTTTTTATGTGTAACCATTCAAAGGGGTCTTGAGTCTGTGTATAAAAGTATAAAAATGGCTGTCGTTTGGTTTTGTTTTAAGTTTTTGTCTTTCAAACAATTTTGACAATCAAATTATGGGGTGGGTTGGTAACTGTTGGCTTTTCCCGGCTTCTAAGAAGGCTGTGATTGGAAAGTGAACATTTGTTTTGCGTTTGATTTTGGATTTTAGGTCTTTGGAGTTGGGTTTTGTTAATCCTAACGGTGGTGGTGGTGGTTGTGGTCTCGTGTCTTCTGTTGTGTGCAAACTGAGATCATCACACAAATTTTCTTGTAAATAATTTTGGTGGCTGCCTGATGTCGTTCAATCGTTTTGACTTATATATTGTGTGGGTTGTGTAGTGTTTATGTGTCGTGATTACTCTTAATCCGGAATAACTAAAGTGCTCTTTGCCACCTGGCCAGCACTTATCGTGGCCTTTTTTTTGAAAAGATCAGCTGACTAAGATTGTCTTTTGTTTAAATATTCGCATCGTTGATTGGTAAACAAATAAGACTTGCTTGTAAGACTCATAACAAACTTGAATAAACGGTCCTGTTCCCTAATTGATCTTGTCAAAACCAATAAAAAATTGTAATCGATGGCGGATTAGGTTTTGTGTACTGTTAGGGGTGAGTTTGTGACTTGATAGAAGGGAGGATGGTTCATTGGAAATGGATCGAATGCTTCTTTCTTTGTCTTTGTTTTTATTTTTGTTTTGAATCACCCGTAGACAATCTACTCGAAGACTTTAGATGAAAAACAAAATCGCAATAAAAAAATAAATTCGTATGAAGTATGTTCCCCACGTGCCATTCGCGACATATTTGATTTCGCTTTTTGAGAAAATTTTCCTGTCGGAAACTTTTCCGTCAGTCCGCAATAATCTGTTAGTTTTCCTTTGTCAAATTTAATTTCATTGTATATGTTAGTTTGTATAAATGCGACAACAGTTTGTGTGTGTGAGTGTTGGTGAGAGTGTATAACAGTCAACTTTCCTTTTTCCGATTTTGAATGATATAAACAACTGGACGTAATATTGAGTTGTATGTATTATATATTATATATATACACCTCATACCTTCTTCCCCTAACCGTTCTCCTAATCCTCAATGATGATTGCAAACAATTTTTCTCTTCGTTTTGGTTTCCCAATTTTCTGTATATAGACTCCGAGAGTTTTTCGATCGGACCTTTTTCCTTTTTATTTTATAACAAACGACATCTTTCATTTTTTATGGATTAATCAAGTGATTTAGAAAGTAAATAAATAATTATAATAATTTATGAATGAACGACTAAGCAGAATTTGAATGATGAAGGGGGAAAAGTTATTAACTGATGAAAATATATAAAAGTGATATAAATGCTGTACAGTCGTGATTTTTTTTAAAGTTATATATATATATTTATAAATACGAAATAGATAAAAATATATATATATTATGAGAAAATACTTTTAAATTAAATAACAGTAATATATTTTATTCGATTATGATGAAGTATTTGAGGAATGAGAATTTTTTTTTTCGTTTTTTGGAAAATTTTGTTCTTGGAAGAATGTTGTCTGTGTTGTACAAACATGTGTGGGATTTCGAAGAAATATTGATTTTGGTTTCTGTCGAAATTCCGGTTGTGGTCTGTGCTTAATAGTGAAACAATTACGTCATTTTTTCGTTAAGAGATACGCACCTATTTTGTCATTGACAAGTGCCATTTTGCTGTCCGGTGGTTTCCTCACGCCACTGGAATTTTTTTTTTGCTGTTGTTGAAACCTGGTATTGAAGTGCAAAACGAGACAGGAGCCACAGTTCGAAGATGAGGTGAATGTTTTTTAAAATGGTTACCAAAAAGCTTTAAACGCTATTTAATTTTAAGCTTTTTCTTATTGTTTTGGTGTGGCTTCTTAACTATCATCAAAAACTCACCGGTTACCTTTTCAATTTGGGGTTGGGATAGGTTCGGGGTCTGGTTGGTTTTGGAAATGACTAAGGGATAGGTCGATGCAGAAATCTTTTAAGAGTCCTCGATAACTTGAATTCTGATTACGTCACTGATTTAAAGTCAAGGAGAACGGTTTTTTGTTTACTTTATTAGTTTATTTTTTGAAAATTTTGTTGTAACACAAACATACGAGCGCTCTGATAAGAAACTGTTTCCTCTTGAGAGATGTGGGATTTAGGTTGGAGGAAAGGGGTTGTGGTGTGGTGTCACTTTTCCTGGTCATCATTGTCTCATTTCTTGCACACAATCTCGTATGCTACTTCTTTATTTATTTATCGATTTTTGAGGAATTAATTTCTTTTTGTTTGTTACATTTCTTGAGAGAAAACATGAGTAATTGTTTCATTATTGAATTTATAGTGTAGAATGGAAGTAGGAATTGAGGGTCGTTTAAATTTAATTTAATTTAAAAGCAGGTTTTTCTTTTGCTTTGACCGTTTGCTCATAAACGAGGGTTAGAAAATTTGTTAATTTTTTTTTCTTAGTTTTTAAAATAGAAACTGTTATTGTCGTTTATTTATTTTGAAATTTTTATTTATTTAATCCTTTATTGGGAGCGAAGAATGTTAAACAGTCTAAGGGATGATTAAGCAGGGATTGGGAACGAGGTCTCAGTCCTTCCATGGACAACGTGCCCCAATGACCCGGAGAGCTATACTGAGCCACTCAAGGACAAAGTACAGGAAACTGATAGCCTAGGGCAGGGATGGCGAACCTATAATCTGCACTTAATAACTTATATAGTAGACTATATAAATTTGTAGTACTGCATACCCATCTTAGTACGATAACTACAACCGTCAAGTTATACATTTTAGTATTTAAATATTCTCTCGAAGTATATAAATATGCATATTAGATAAAATTGTTTAAAGGAAGAATTGCTTTTATTTGTTTATTTATTTATACTTAGGTATAGTTTTCACTTCGCTAACATTTCGGATGAAATTTAATTGTGGCACGTCACCTACCTAAAAAAGAATTTTTATGACTGTGGGACGGACATCAAAAAAGGTTCGCCATCCCTTACCTAGGGCTAACGACCCTATTCCGTAGGAATTCCTGTTGCGAAGACCCAAAGGAAGACCAAAGCTCAGAAAGGGCTGTAATCCTTTACGATGTGTTTCACTCCTTGGTCACTACCTAAAGTTTTCTGTGAGTCACCGATCAGGCGAGTGGTGCGATTGTGACGCAATGAGTACGACGTGTATTTCAAGTTTATGACGTAACAAACGAAGGACTCTGAAGGAGACTGTCTTCAGCTTATATACGTAAAAACTAAAAGCAAACAGTTTAGGTGTTCAAATGTCATTTCATAAGTAATGCACAGTTTTCGTCAAGTCAGACGCCTTGTTTTCGAGTTTCTCAGTCTTTTTGGTGATCACTGAAGATGTGCGAGGGTTATAATTTTAGCGGGACGTTGGCTATGGCATTCGAAACCGATTCAGTCTGTTTTCCGTTTTATAGAAATATTGTTGGGATTATCCAGATGAATATTTATACAACTAAGGTCTTCGGCTTCCCAACTAGACTGTACTATTGAATGTGACTGTAAGGAGTCGAGCATATCCGTAAACAAAATAGCGATGATTCAGACGTTTGTTCTTCAAACATTGGCTGGAATCCATTAATTTTGTCCAGGACAGGAGTACAACTTGATGTCCAGGTTCTTGTCAATTGCCAGATTTTTTTGGCTATTAGTAATAAGACAAACTAACTTTCATTTAAATGACAGACCTTATTCAGCAAATTTTAAATCTTTGTTGTTGAGACCGTGGAGGGTTCAGTATGAGCTCTGTTTTGATTTCGGATTATTCATGACACTCTCTCCAAACTTTTCAACCCAAAATCAGCACCAAAAAACAACATCCTGTCCAGGCTTTTCATTTTCAGTTATTGTTATAAGTAGGACTACTACGAGGCATTCTAATGAATTTGCAATTTCCCTTTTTTGCTTAGAAAGCTCGATAAAAATCATTTTCCTTTTGACCCGATGTCGGAGGTTACATTTTAACACTTTCTTTTCCTAATGAATAATTCATGAACGTGGAAAACGGGTCAGGGGGTCACTTCGCCGTTGTGTTTATTTTATTTTCTTACAAGTACAATAAACCTTTCAATGTTTCTAGATCGCCGCGCCCTTGACTTGATTTTCTTAAAAGCCGGAGATGAGGTCGGGAATGATTTATTAAGTCACCTGTGATTTTTGTTCTATTAAGATAAATATTTATATAAACTATTTTCGCCATACTGAATTTGTTATTTGGACCGTCCATTTTTAAACTGGTCTAAGTTTCTTTTTATAAATCCATGTCTACTCAATTTAAAAATGGTTTGAGGTCCCCATAATATGATACTCTAGTTAAATTCCACCAAAGCCTACCTTCTGTTGGTTATCATCACAAGATAAACCAAAACCGACAGCAGTTTCCAAAACACTTTTATAGTCTTTAAAGTGATAGTTTCTCATTGGATTTAATAAAACAAACACAACCCCTATCAGTGGTCAGTTTTAAATACACAACTCTATAATTACCAGTTGTGTTGACACTCTTCGAGGCTCTAATTAATTATTTTGGACAATGATAATTCCTGGAGTCCTAAATCCTTTTTGGTTCATGTATCCGCCACCGGTTTCATTTCCCACCAGAATGGTTTCCTTTAAAAAAAATGTAAACTTCCAGGAAGGGATTAATATACAATATAAGTTTTTTGGTATTAAGAAGAATTCATAAATATTTTATAACTTGGTGTATTCATTATAGTAATGACGCCTTGGTAAGTATTAGTTTGTATTCAAATTTTTATGTTAATTCTGGAAAAGCAATTTGTATTAATACAATTAATTAATTATATAGACTTTTCTAATGACTCATTTGCAAGCTATTTTCTAAACCCCGATTTCAAATTATACGATTTAATAGATGAAACTGGAAAACAAAATTTTAGTCCGGTTTTCATTTGAAATTTTGTCGCCATTTGGTTTACGAGAGGAAAATAGCGTAACTGTCAGTTATAAAGTTCAAAAAGTAATTTTTCCGTTGGAGTTACAAATAAAATAGTATCTCTCAAATTAAAAAGAAAGAAAAATCTGACGAGGAAGAATTTCCCTTCGAAAAAATTAAAATCCAAACAAAAAAAAATCGTTAGGAAGACGAAAAGATTTCGTGTTTTGCTTATATAGGTGAGAGGAACGTCGCGACATTTTTCCCCCCCGGCGCAAGACGCAAACATTGGATTCGGGAGCCGAAGTTGTCCGGAAATGGCCGAAGTCGAATCAGAGAATACGACCGAACCGCCTTGTCGAAGTTCAGTTGTTTTGCATTCGGCGCATGACTAGTAACGGTTAGAAGCTGACTGGATTCGTCGTTGAATTAAAATCCGCGATTCCAGAGATCAAATCCAGCTGGAAAAATGAATCACAGTTTATAGACAGGGGTAAAAGACAGTTTACTTTTAATATTCGCTTTTTCATGCTGCGACTCTTGTGTCGGGAATCTTGTTTGCTATCACAGTCTAGATTTCGTTTTTGCTTCTTTTGCACACGCCCTTTGGTATTTTTCGTTTTCTCCAGTCAAACTACTTAAAATCTGTAGATTTGGATGTGATGCATTGAATAGAGATCTTTTTGGATTGTTTTTAATAGTTGACAGTGAGAGAAAACAAATTGTGGTTTGTCTTAACATGGATTTTGGTTTCTGCGTTTGTTTCGGTAATGAAAACGGTAACGGAAACCATTGCTTGACAGATGTGCGACAAATTTTGTCAACTGTTGTGGGAATCACTTTTATCTTTTAAATGGTTTGAATCTTTTTACTTCAAAATTGTTGTATACTTTTAATAATAAATTTGAAAAGTGATTAAAGATAATTTGGGCAAAATAAAACTGGAAAGTAAAATTTGCTATCAACCCAAAAACTGGTGACAGAGAAGTTGTAACTTATCAAAGGTAGCTGGGGCTAAAAATATGTTGGATGAGGTTTTGCAAAGGTGTATCATACACCATTTTACACAGAACACTGATGGAGAGTTGAGAATTGAAGTGATCAAAGTTAGATCATTTAAATAATTAAATAACTTATTGATTAACAAATTAATATTAAACAAATATTTGTACAACACTCAAAGGAAGTATTTCTTTCATAAATAATGCATACTCTCCTGTAGTTCTCATGTCATAAATAAAGCACAAATAATTGATTTCATTTTGTCAATGTCAGCAAGGTGTTAGGAAGAATTTCCATTTCAAAAGTAATGAACATTGAATTTGACCATTTGAAGGAATTAATTTTAGGTAAAATGGTCTAAATCCATTTGAGAGACCTCCCAAACTTAATTTGCTTAAAAGTAGTATTATTAAATGAATATTTACTCAAAAGAAGGATTTCTTTCATAAATAATGCACATCTTACTGTCTTTGAGTAAGACAAACTTGTATGAAGACTTTATTTCATAAGTGGATAGAACTTTGGCACCAACATGCAAATTTTTTGTTGTAAGAAGTAAATCCTGTCATTCTAATGGTTGGGATTGATTTCAAAAGTAATGCACACCTTTACGTTGATTTCATTCGGTTTAAGAGGGCTTGGTTTCAAAGTAGTATATAGTCATTTTATTGTATAACTGATTCACATTTTTAGGAATTAATTTTAGAAGTGGTCCAAGTCCAATTAGGATTGGTTTTAGTTAAATTCACTTAAAAGTTGTTTTCATCGCTGAATTACTTATTGCTGAGCGATTTAGTTACACTTCAAGTTGAAGTTATACCAGTTTCAAAATAAACGTTTATAAACGGTTTCCCCGGGCTTTTCTTCTTATGCACGCGAGACCGTACCCAATGCATTTGTACTAATGATTAAAATATCGATTCTGAAATTATCTTTTGTTTATTTCCGGTTTGTGCTTTATATCCGCTTTAATCAGGTAATGCATCTTTGTGCTTTTGTCTACCGAGTTCGAAATAAATGGCTAGTCGATTGAATTGATTTTTCAACCCCTTCAATTCCTTGTTTGCTCTTTGATGTTTCCCTCACGAACTGTAACCTAACCAGACATCAAGTTCAAAGTGCTTAAAAAAGGTTTTCTGTCGTAATTAAACGAACTTGCTTTGTGCTGATTTCTTGGAAGCTGACGAATTTTCATTTGACTAAGCCTAATTTTTAATCTTTCTCTCTGTACTAAACAATGGTAACTTTTTGTGTTTGTCATTTAGATTTGGCAAACAGACTTTCGGTTCGGATTTGGTGTGTGTTGATCACCTCACCTTGAGAATGCGTCATCGATTTTGGTCTTTTCCTTTCTGTTTTGTTTACACCGAGTTTTCAGGTGTTCAGCTAATTAGACTCGGTCATGAAAAGTTTCACTAACGGTTTTATTGAAAAATCTGACTCTTAATCATGCAATGCTTTCTTATCTACCATCTTTGAAAACCTCGGAAAGTATTTCATAAGGCTTAGTTACAACCAAAACTCTACAAACTTGTAAAATAACTTTTGGGTATCATACTGAATTGAATTAAAGGAATTCATTCATGGTAACGTGATTCAATCGAGTGGGGTTGGTCTCTAGAAACCCCGAAGAACGAACTAACCTCTCACAACCACAAGACGAAGAACTTGAGAAGGGCGAGGAAGAGGGAATGAGGGATGCGACTACCACCAACTGACACCATTGTGTGACTAACAGGCTTTCACGTTTCTTTGAAAATTTTGCTGCTACAGCCACAAATTTTAATTAAAATTATTTCGTTTGCTGTTAAAAGGGAGTGGTCACCATCTACAGGGTCGTTGGATTGATACATAAATAACTTCCAGTATAAAAGGAACTCATCACAAGTAACTCAATTAAAAGTGTGTTATAATCGTCGGTAAAATTTTACCTGATTTAAGAAATAGTCAAGTTTCCAATTGTGCATTATTTATGAAATAAAACTTGGATAAAAGTGTGCATTACTTTTGAAATAAATAATATTCTCGAATCCGTAAATTATTAATGAAATAAACCAATCGAAAACCTTCATAAAAGTGTGAATGGCTTGAGGAATGAAATCTTCACGAAAGTGTGCATTATTTATGAAATGAATTCGTGACAAAAGTGTGCAATACTTATGAAAGAAATGATATTCTTCTACGGGTTTCAATCAGAATAAATATCTGATGACAGTTCAAGTCTCCCAATGTGCATTATTAACAAGTTGAATTCCTCACTAGGGTGTGCATTATTTATGAAATAAATTCGTAATGAAAGTGTGCAATACTTATGAAAGAAAAGACATTCGCTTATGCATTTGCATTATTGACAAGTTGAATTCCTCACTCGGGTGTGCATTATTTATGAAAAATAAAAATATTCTCGAAGCTGTAAATTATAAATGAAATGGCTCAGACAAATATCTTTATAATCGCTTAAGAAGTGTGCGAACGTGTGCATTATTTATGAAATGAACTCGTGACAAAAGTGTGCAATACTTATGAAAGAAATGATATTCGTTTATGTGTTTCAATCAGAATACACACCTGATAAAATTTGGAGAATATGGTTGGGGTTTGATTCTTTGAAATACATAAGAGTACAGAGAATCCTGAGTGTTCCAGTAACAGTTACTTCCTGTACAATAAAATACAAGGATACAGGTTCACCGAGATCAAAACCAAAAAACCTGAAATAATTTGGGGGTCAGGCATGAAGACCCTGTTTCATTAAAAATGCACGCTTTTGGGTGAAAAAGGATAGTGATGCTCATTTTTATCAAGGATTTCATTTCATAAGTAATGCACAGCTATAAAAGAGTTGTTAGAGATCTTAGAGAAGATGGGGTGTGTTGAGTTACAAGGAAAAAGTTTTGTAGTGAGTACACGTGGATGACTTTTTTGCCAAAATTAATCTCAATTATTTCAAGTAGGATATCCATCGCTTGTAAAATTCCCAGTAATCGTTTGGAAGGCGGTGGAGTGGTTTGGTTTGATGTCGGGGGGGGGACAAAAAGACCATTTGGCTCGTTCTGTTAATTAATTAATTCTGGGGATATTTCGACCAAAATTTGTTGCGATAAGAACCATAACACCCACTCATGAGGTGACCTTGTAAATTTTTTAAGTATGTCTTCACATGATGGTTCTTATCTCAAAGTGTTAATCTCTTCAGAATTTCAACGCGGTGTACTAGAACAAATGTCAGATGATCTAACATGACCAACGTTGGTACGAGACAAATTTTGTGGTAGGCCTGAAATGTTACTGTATCTACAAGACAGTTTCCTGCTCAAGAAAATTAAAGAAAATTGCTTTAGGTCGGATTTGAAAGAATTAGAAATGACGCTACTAAATGTCATTTCATAAATAATGCACACCCATACTATAATTTCATAATTAGAGCAAATAATCGCGAATAATTTATTTCATAAGTAACACACACATAGGGTAGTAAATTCTTAACCACAAAGATTCTGTAAAATAATTTCATTTATAATGTACAGTCTAGACTAAATTTATTTCATAACTAATGCACACTCGTTGATGGATTGCTTTTCATAAGCACTACTTCGTTTTTAGCATTAATTTGGTTCGTCATCCGAGGTGTCTCTATATTTTTTGGTTGAATGGATTATGTGAGTGAAACTTGATTGAGGCTAACAAAGAGCGAACACTAACTGTTACTTCTGGTTCGGTGTTCGTTGCTGTATGTCTATACCTCTAACTAAATCCAGTTTCTTTGTTAAGATTTAAATTTGCAGCCTGAAATGTTGGCTGCGGTGATTGTGGAATTAGAGGTTGCGGCAGAGAACAACGAACACCGAATTAGACGTAACGTGATTTCCAACCGAAAAATACATCAACAGACCAAGCACGAGCCCTTTTCTAGAAACTCTGGTTAGAAACAAATCGAGGGGATTATTATACAAGTTCGAGTAGTCAAATTTATGCAGAACGTTTCCATAACAAAAGAAGTCAAAAGTTTTTGAAACTCGTGGACAAACAGAAAAAGTTGGTGTGCGTGTTAGCCAAGTGTTGAGTTACCTTAGAGATTAGGGGCTAACTCCCTTCCAACAGAGCCTCTCTTTTTATTCATTTAGGCTACCATCTAAACGCTTAATCATGCTATTTACATTTTCAACGTTCTCTTCAAGTCCCCTTCTCATAAAAAATTTTATGGATCTTTGAATCTGTACTTAAATGTGACGACAGAGAGCTTTTCTCTCTCCTCTCACAAGTGGAAACGACTCCGCATCACTCGGCGCTTAAAGTCTGTCTAAAGCTTTCCTGCTTGACTTTCGACGATCTCGACACACATTCACCGATTTCACAATAGTAAAAGCTTCATTAACACCAAACACGAACCTAAATACGAAGACTATGGTCGCACCAACCGCAAGAGTTAGATGACCTAAAACCCAAAGTCCCGTTTTTACGACCGTCGTCATCATTCGGATTCCTTTGTTTTAAAGCACAACCATAATTCCCATTTCCGTTTTAAGACGGCTGTGAAAATAAATAAATAAATAAATAAAAATAAATCAAATCCGTTGATTGACTGACTAAACTCTGACTAATTTTCTGTTTTGTTGACTCTCATTATAAACTCTTAGTCGTTACTAATATTGACAGCTTAATTAGGGTAATTGACTTTAATAAAAAAGCTTCTTTGTGTTTCTGTTGGCCTTGTAACCCATGTGCGCATGTTCCTTTAGAGTTAAGTTGTTTCGTAAATAATCTATCAAGGGGGTTGCTTTCTTTTTCATTTATCTAGAAGGGCGGTAAGGGGTGTGGAAGATATTGATACCCGGAAGTGGGTTGCCAAAATGGAACCAGCTTCCGATTTGTTGAGTTTAATCCTCCGCAGCTTGAATTTTTCGGTTTATATTTTGAATCGCAAGGATTCTTTCTATCATTCAGATAATAGCTCGTAATTCTTGGTGTTACAGCACCCAGTTTTGTTATCGCCTTTATGCCTTTTATGAATCATGCGGGGAGTGTGTTGGTGTGTTTTTATGTGCCGGTATAACTCAAGATTAGGTGAATCGATTTAATCCGAACTGGGACACGTTACTTACAGTCTGTCTGGAATGTTATCTATCGGTAGTAATTACAAATAAAACGAGAAGTCTGCTGTTGAGTGATCAAAGAACTTAACAACCAGAGAATTTGAGCCTCCTTTCCTATACTATCATACTCGAGGGTGAAAAACAAAATTCAAACTACAGCGTACTCATTAAGCTATTGTGATGCAGTGCTTATTAAGTTTCTTACAGCAACGCAAAAATTTTAGAAGATCATTGTCAGGATTGTTAATATGAAAAAAAATTTTTCTTCTTACATTACATCACTCAAGTCAGATAGATTATAAGATGATGGAGTTGTATAAGGCATCTAAATACACCAAAGTAATCATTTTACGTTTTGGACTTGTAAGTTTTTAAAAAATTTTTAAATAAATAAAACGAGTGTGCAATATTTATGAAATAAGCACCTCAAAACTATGTTTTTACGGAAAGAAATTTTTATACAAGTGTGCATTACTTATGAAAAATTTATTGTAAAACTGCGTAATAATAGGAAAATAGATTCTTTTACTATTTACAAAGTGTATTACACATAAAAAGTGTGCATTACTTATGAAAAAAAAGGAGAGCAACACCAAACTCTAGACTTTGTTAGCTTTAAAAGTCAAACGGGATCGAATTACTGATGTGACACATGTTCCAGACCCGAAGAGAGTGACAGAGACGTAATCTACTTTCTATGAATATGTCAACAAGTGTTAATGCTTCCTTTTTTTATATAAACATATGACGTCATGTTAATTATAGTTTTTTAATTAGTCATTAAGCACCGGACAACGGTGAGACTTACTGGCAGACTTACACGCAGATGATTCAAATTGTAAGCGATTTTTGACTTTCCGACCGGGTCACGTTTTCAGTGATTCATCTCGAGACGATTAACGTGGCGTGGAGAAATTAACTAATATTCATTAGATAATAACATGTCTGCATGGTTTACGTGCTGCCATCATTTTTAATTTAACTTCACAAGAGTGACAAAGACTTCTTGAAACGATGAGAATGATCATAGGTTCTCAGTATGACGTGAAAAAGTTTCTGCTGTGATTTCGTGCTGTTGGTTGAATACAAACACACGCACGATTTTGATGACATTAAATCATTTTACAAATGGAAAACGACTTCCGGTTAAATTATCGTTTATTTGTGAAAGAGAATTTTCCTGAAAGGTTTATCGACCTTCCGGACGACCCGACCTGGGCAATAAAATTTCGGAGCCATTTAACAATTAAGAAACAATTCGCATGGGAAACCCGAGCAGATGTTTCTCTTGGATACCACCGATTCTTACACATCATTTTGAGATCAGTGCCGGATTTGCTTCTTTCCTCTCTTCAGGTTTCGTTACAACAAAAACAAAAAATCTCAGAGTTTCATGTATGATCAATCACTCCATTCGGAGGTCGATTCGATTACTGGTTATTTTCAAGGAAATTCTGGTTTTAGAAAGAGGGCCAAGAATTCTCCCAAAATCTCTCGGCCAATAGTAAACAAGCAAATGCAATTGTCTAAAAACAAGTTGGCCTTGATGAGAGGAGGCATTTTTTAACGATCGTTGATGATATCCGAGAATGAGAGGAAAATTAAAACAGAAAAAGCAATTTCGCAGAAATGAGCAAAAGGAAACAACACTCGTGGGTGTAATCAGCTCAATTACTAGGTCTAGGAGAGGAGGAGATAAAAAGAGTCGCAAAGAATCAGTTGTAGTCGTTGTTAGGTGCATACTTGAACCTGACCATTTAAAGACATTTCGGCCGTGGGTTGAAGAATCATGATCCGACTAGAACACAAGGCCAGACACACGCATACAAAGGAGATGGTGATATTATTGTTAGGTCTGACGGACGAACTCCAAAGTTTGGAAACAAACAAACAAAAAACTAAATTGGCACCGTTTCATGTTGATCTTCATTTCTTCAGGTCTTACTCATTACTGACTCACGTGTGAATGCAAAATCCTTGGGATTCCCCTTCGATTTAAATCCAATCATATGATTCTGTCATCGAAGGATTTAGAACATCCGAAACCCCGAAAGAGAAGTTGTTAGGTTATACTCTCCCCATCCCCCGTGTTCCTAAAAAAGAAGACAGAAACTCGGAAAAGATGAAAGAATTAAAGTGGACTCCTGTGACATAACAAAAGCTGTCACAGAAGACAGAGATAGTTAGTCAAGGGCATATCGAGAATGAAAGAACTGTCGGGGGGGACCTCAGGTAAGGTGTTACGACGACCATCTATCACCGAAATTGATAAGAGAAGACACAACAAAGACTTTAATAACATATTCACTGCACGATTCATCATGTTGTTTGTCAGTCACTTCAATAGCTATAACACGAATCTAACACTATAGGAACGGAACCGCAGGACTGTAGAAGAAAGAAAAAATTTTTTTCTATTTCGGGAGTCGAGGTGACGAAAAATTATTAATTAGTGTTAATTATGTTAATTTTTCCCGAGTCCGAACAGATTTTACAAGTCGTAACAAGAGATCTATCACCTTGAGTGATGTTAACTTACCTTCCTTAAGTCTTAAATGATTAGCACTTCTCAGCCCCCCCAAAATTATTTTCATTAAAAAATTTTTTTTTTCTTTTGCAGATGGAAATAGAAAACGACGGTGTTGGATTAAACATGTTTAATTAACCTGACTCCGAGTCACTTATCCATTGTCTGATCCAAAAAGGTTGTGGTTCCTTTGAAATTTATAAGAATTTGTGGCTGCTGGAAAGGTTTCAAAATGGGTGGTTGCTTCTCGTCAGATGGAGAAAACGAAAATGGTCAAGATCAGGTGAGTGAGTTAAGTCGTTGTGTTGTCTTTTGTTGCCATTTTAATTAGGTTCTCATCTCGATTCTGTTTATTATTTACAGACTTACAGCAAGTCTGATGAAGATGGAATCGTGTCTTCGAAAAATCGTTCCTGCACAGATCTCTGTTGCTTGATTTTAATGCCTCTCTTCCTCATATCGGTGGTAAGTATGCGAAGAGAAACGTTTAAATTTGAAAGAATAGAGAAAGGTGAACATAAACTCCATGTGACTGGCTACTTCAATCCAACTGTACCAAATTACTGAGAGAGTTTGAAGTGTTATCGCAGAAAATATTTGCGCTGTCAATGGAAAAGCTCGCTGACAAAGAAGTTTTCGCTTATCAGTTGGATAGAGTTGAGGCTTTTAGTTGTCTTATTACAAATCTCGTGAGAAATTTGATATTTGTTTAGACTGAGACAGTTCAACGGATGACGTCTCAAGAGAAGTTCCCACGATACAAGTTCTTTCTCGCGTTGTAAGTTTTCTTCGTTTTTACAAACCGGTTTATAAATCGACACAAGATTTACGGACTGAGTCAATCCGACTCAACTTTTTTTGACTTATTTCGAGAAATTGTGACTACTATACAAGCCCTCAAACGTTATTATTGCTTAGCTTCTCTTCTTTTGTTAACACCAAACTCAGGAAGTGATAGTGTCTCGATCAATATCACCATTGTTTAGGTTCTAAGTGTTAGACAGTTGAAGGATGAAAACGACAGAAGCTTTTTTCGGAATAATTTAATTAAAGTGAAAAGGGAAACGGATTTTCCGGGTGAGGCGCCAAGGGGGACGGGATATGATACCGCTGCGCAATAGTCTCACGCAGAATAATGACCATTTCTTGAGACCGCGGAAAAATTGATTTTGATCTGGTCCATGAGAGACATAAATTTTTATTTTCATTTTTTTCTCTTCAGATCGGATTGATCGGCTACTGCGCTCTGTACAGCGACATATTCCGAGTCATAAATGGCTACGACAACTGTGCCAATGTCTGTGGGAGAGTCACTCCTCCTGATAAAAATCAAAAATACGCGTGCAAAGGAGCTGATCACACATCAAGACCCCTCCTCTTGATCAGAGGAACTGGAAGAGCCATTGTTAATCCGGTCCATTCCCGCCGAGAGTGTGTCAGCGACTGTTCCGTGTACCCAGGATTGTGAGTAGCAAAGAAGATGCGTTTGTTGAAAGGTAAAAAGACGCCAATGATTCAAATCTTGTTGTCTTCTTCCAGCCGAAGGTTTATCACCAGGTGTATACCCATCCCCGGAGGCGATGTTATAAAAGGTGGCATTGAAAGAGCGACATCCACCTTCTCCTTCGTCGGTTTGTCTGATTTTTTGGAAGAAACCTCCGAAGACCTTCACTTATGCTGGAGGGAAATGGTGTACATGTGCTTGATCGCGCTGGGCTTTTCATTTATTCTGTTGCTGCTTTTCCGGTTCGTGATAGGTTTCGTGATTTGGTTTGTTTTGGTCGGTGTCGTCGTCGCGAGTATTGCTTCGACCATCTTCTTGTGGTAAGTCACCTTCCTTAACCCACTTATACTAAAAATCTATCAATAAGAATATGGTGAGGAACGTTTCCATCTTTTTCCAGGGTGATGTGGAAAAAGGAAAGCAACGAGCTGAACCAGAGTGAATTCCCAAGCGATTTGGAACAGGGACAAGTGAATTCGTATCTCGTCTTCGCGATAGCCGCCACTGTCGTCACTCTCATTGTCATTCTTATAATCTTCGTGATGAGAAAACGAATCGGTTTGCTGATTCAGTTGTTCAAAGAAGCGGGGAAAGCTGTGGCTAGCATGCCTTTTCTACTGGTTCAGCCATTGTTGGTACGTAGAACTGCTGAAGTTTCGAAAAAACAGTTCAGGCGTCTCCTCTTTCAAGAGAAAAGCTTATGTTTATAGAAAAATAAAAATTTATGAGCTCGAGTTATAAATAACTTCCTATTAAGGTTGTTACTCACTACACACTTAGTAGGGAATAATCATTTCAGTGGGAAATCCATAAGACTGTGCATTATTTATGAAATGATTCATTAGTTAAGGCTTTAAGCAATGCCTTAAAGAAATGGAAGTTATTTATGACTCGACTTAAGAGTATTTTCTCTTTTTTTCAGTCCTTCTGGGTGCTCTCTGTCGTTGTGGCCATCTGGGTCTACTTCACCCTCGTGATCCAAGGCTCTGGTTACGTGGCTGAGAAAAGCTTTGCAAATCTCTACTACAAGAAAACGTTCGCAATGAAATTCGCACGTTGGTATAATCTGTTCGCCATGTTTTGGTTCGTTCAGTTCGTAGTAGGATGTCAGCACATGATCATAGCAGGAGCCGTTTCCAAATGGTTTTTCACGAGGCGAGTCGCTTGTTCTTGTCTTTTGTCAGCAATGAGTTCTTGTCTCCATACTAATCCCTTCTGGTATTCAACAGGAATAAGGATAATCTCGGAGCGCCCATCATCCAATCCTTTTCAAATTTGATCCGATTCCACTTGGGATCCGTCGCGTTCGGATCTTTCGTCATCGCTGTCATACAGATGATACGAGCTGTTCTCGCATTCATCGAAGAAAAATGTAAAAAATCCGAGAACAAAGTTTTGAAATGGATCGCTCGAGTCGTTCAGTGCTGTCTGTCTTGCTGCGAAAACTTTCTCAAATACCTCACACGAAACGCTTACATCGAAATAGGTTTGACGAAACTAATTTCTTTCGATCTGATTTGTTGATCTCTAAGTGACATAAATTCATCTGAAATCGTTGTTTCAGCCATCCACGGAGTCAATTTCTGCACGGGAGGAAAGAAAGCGTTCAAGTTGATCAGTTCGAACGTTTTGAGAGTTGCCACCATCAACTCTGTCGGTGATTTCATTCTGTTCCTAGGAAAGACTTTGGTTGTGATTTCAACGGTTCTTATCGGAATCTTAATACTTAAAGTAAATAATTACTTTCCTCTTCTTCTTTACCTGATAGTGACTAACACTTGTTCCGTTAGTTTGATAATTAAATCGGCTACAACACTCCTACACGATTCGCTTACAACTTCAACAGCACCTATGTGTCAGGTTCCGATAGTAATTTTCACTTATCTGTGAAATCTGTTTCCCTCAACTCCGTTTCATTCACTATCTGAATAAGAAAACCAGAAGGAACTCCTTCCAACTCTTACTAGAGGTGTGCACTACTAATGACAGGAGTTTTTCATTTTAGTGTGCATTATTTATGAAACGAGTCTTTAGAAGTGGGTAGTATTTAAAAACATTTCGTATCATAATTGAAACTCATTTTAATCAATAATTCATTCCATAAATAATGCACACTTATGAAATATCAATTTCATAAATATTGCACACTATTATAAATTTTTCATTTCAAAAGTAATGCACACCCATGAACAATTCATTTGGTAAATTAATTACGAAAGTATGAATTACTCTTGAAACGAGAGATTTACGAAATTGTGCAGTATTTATGAAATGAATTGTTTTTTAAAAGCTGCCTACTTCTAAAGACTAGTTTCATAAATGATGCACACTAAAATGAAAAACTTCGGTCAGTAGAAATGCAGACCCTAAGAATTTGAAGGTAGTACTCGAATACCTAGTTTAACAGTGTCCCACTTAATTCAGTTACAGAAGTAGCTATTTCTACCCGGGTTCTGTCTGTTGTTTTGGGTCTGACCTTCAAATACTGTTGGAAAACTAAATTTTTGAATTTTCCAGGATAAGGAAGGGATCTTGCACGTCTGGGTTCCTGTAACACTGGCCGGAGTGTTCGCGTTCATAGTTTCGCACTGTTTCATCACCGTTTATGAGATGGTGATCGACACGATATTCGTCTGCTTTTGCGAAGACTATGAAATGAATGATGGAGTCAACAAACCTTATTACATGAGCAAAGGTTTGATGGTAAGTTCCTGTCGTCTGTGTAAGGGATTTTAATCGACTATCACAAGAAGTGTTGATACAAATTTCCTTCTTTCAGGAATTCGTACAAAACAGCAAAAAGGCTTTGCATAGAAACGGTAGCACTCCTCAGTGAAATTAAGGAAAAGACAAAGTGATGGAGCGCCTACTGGGAAAGAATGGTACTTCACGTCCACCCCAATACAAGTCCTTGCTGATATACCTCGACAGGGTGTCAGAATGCTCTGACATGCTTTACACTGCCACAAAAGTATACCAGGGATGAGAGTTAAAACTAAAATTTATAAATTTACTTATAATGTAGTTTAAACTTTCGCTTCGATTTTCCATTTTCCATGGAATTTATATATACATACCGCACTCACGGGTTCTGTATCAACTGTCTGGTTTTTCATTGTAACTGTCAGGCAGGAGGATTGATTCAGAGAAAAATTGACAGAAATCAAATGTTTGTGAAGTGTTCTATTCTGATATTTATGGGTCAGTTACAGTGAAAAAACTGTTAGTGTTTCTTCTACAAACACAAAAATTTGTATGTATCATATACAGTATATATGTTTACTTTTTGTTCACTGGGACAACAAACCAAAGTTAGAGTTTGAGATACTAATGCCTTGCTCAAATTATTGCAAAAGTGTTGCCGATATGTCAGCTAATTTGGTTTCATATAATCTAAAAAGTCGATTGTTACAAACATTGCTTAAAATCATACTAATGACAGTTGACTAACTTTTCAACAATTTCCACGATTTGAAACAAAGTCTCAACACCCAGCCTTTCAAGAACCAGGGTGGAAACCTTGTTTCAATACACCCTTACTAGCCTTATTACAAAAAATTGGCCAATGAGTTCAAATATTTATATGTAAATTGTGTGAGATTTTTGTATCAATTTTATTTATTTATTTTTTTACATTTTGCCTGGAGTTAGGAGAATTTATTTTTTATTCTACGACTATTTACTATCAACCTAAAATTTCTGCTTATGTAGGTAATATTTGAAGCGATAAGCTTGATTGTAGTTTGAAAGCAAGCAAGCAAGAATCTTTGGAAAGTATTTAATCAAACTAGTAGACTATATAATGAGATTAATATTCTCATGCTGTTAGTAAGAATGAAAAGACATTTTTAAGATACATAATTTTCTATTCGGTATTATTTTTTTGTAATCTTTGATTTGTACATTTTTATTTGTTTGTGAATCGAACAAAACATAAGAAAACAATTTTTTTTAAAGTATGGAATTTAAAAAGTAAAATAAATAAGTAAGTTTGATTTGAATTAAAATTTTTATTTGTAATTTATTTCCTGCATACAGCCCTTGTAGGAATCAAATTTTATTTATTTTAAGCTATTATTAACTAAATACACTGCTTACTGTTTAGATGAATCTTTTAACCATTTTCACTTGGAACCTTAGTTGAAATTCTCAGTCCATGCATTTGTTTTATATCTTCCTTCAAAACATCATTTATCAACCTGTGTTGTTTAACTATTGAAAGTCCCTTAAACTCAACACTTTCAACAAATATTTCATACATTGATCCACATCCTCCAGACACATCAATAACTTCGATTTTCTTTGCCAGAGGAAATTTATGCCTCAGTGTTTCAGTCATTTTGTCACTTGGTGTTAACTCATGTCCACTCGAATAAAATTTTAGAGGAGAAACTACCTTGGTAACACCGGGCAACACATAAGAATTGTTAAGAGACCTACCTGCTATATGAGGACTCAAAAAATGATATAGGAAACAAGATCTGTTTAGTAATGTCATATTCCTGAAAGGCAAAAGAAAATTTAACATTTTCATGTGTGTATAAACGAACTTCAGAACTAATTACAAGAAAAATAATTTGATAAAAATATTATAGCGCTATAGAAATGGTGTATTACTTAGGTTTAGTGTTACTAATTATATTTTAATCACAAATCATACCTCTGGTTGGAAATTATCAGCTCATTGCAATTAAATAAAATAAAAAATGTTATAACCCTCCAATCAGCTGAGAATTTAAACGTGGAAGCAGAAAACCGGCATGTTGTTTTATAAAAGTGGCTTTTCCGTTTACAAAAATTCAAAAAGTTGATTTCTAACACTGAAACTCAATTCATATCCTCCATTCAAGAGGACAAGACGTTTTATGAACTAAGTATTTTTTTTAAATATTATTAAAACACCATTAAACACAAAACTGTAAAGTAAATTACTTTTGAAACTGATAATCCAGTTTTTAAATTTACTGCGGTGTACAGAACAGAGTAGTTTGTTTATGTCTACTAAAAAATTCAAAGATAAGAAAAAGTTAGATCGGATTTATTGCAGAACAGTTGCAAAATCAATTTCAGAGATATTAAGGTTTTCCACGAATGAAAATTTTCGAAAGAAAGCCTTCCGGCAATTTGGAGTTTTTAGCACGAGAGAAACGGAAAAAGAAATTCATAGAAGACTAAAACGAATTGTAAAGAATAAAAATTTGGGGAATAGTGGTACCAGTTGTACAACAGAATTCATCCCTGAAGCTGAAGGTAAGGTTTGGGTTGGGGTGATTTGTGATATATTGATTTTACTCGAGAATGCTAACCCATCAATATAATTTTTGATTTGAAAATTTATCCAAGATCAAAAGTACATTAAAGAGCTTGAGTGGAATTTAATAGTAATATTGAACTTTTGCTGTATACAAAATTACACCTTCTAAATTTATACATTCAGGAGTACTAAACAGTGAACTATTAGAATCAAGTTCTTCCGTCTGTTTCCCATAAAAAATTTTGTATCATCATCAAAAAATTTCACTTGAGTCAAATTATCTAAGAAAAAGACAAGACGATTTGTTGTTTAATAACTAATTTATTTATATATTTTAGAACAAGAAATCACAAACTTACAATCTGAACATACAAAATTGAATTCATCTTCTAACAGCACAGTAAACAGTGATTTGAAAATAGTCAAACTATCATCTAATATTAGTAAAAGTAGTTGGCTTCAAACCTCATCAGAAATATACAAAAAAAATTTAGAATTTCTCAAAAAACAAAAACTTAGTTGCTTTTCCCAGCCGGAATTGAGTGAGAGACCTAAAGACTACCCTGAATTCCAATTTCACAGCTGTGAAATCTATCAGAATGACTCTCAGCAAACTGACATGTCATCTGTTTCTTCAGTTTCACAAGAAATTTCCTCATCAGAGGTAATGGATGATAGAAGTTATTGGAAAATGAGATTTAAAGAATCGTTTAAAGACAATATCCATAAGTATTTTAAAAGGTTGAAGGTAGAAAAAGACTCCAGTGTCGAAAAGAGAGCAGCTAAGAGTACAGATGACTTGTTTCTGTGAAAATTCTCGATTTTAATCATTTTTATTGTGATGTTCTCTGAAAGTTTGTTCAGTTCTTATTTTGACTAGTAATCAATACATATCTAATTCATACATATTCTAACTAATGTCAACTACTGATTGCTTTTAAAGGACTAAACATTTAATCAAGTTTAGTTTAATCGTAAGTGATTAATATACATAAATGGAGTTCTGTAACAAAAATTAAGATCGAAAGAACTAAAGTGTTTTTGAACAATAACTTGCAACCTAAGTTTGAACTTGGGCTGAATTTTTTAAAAACAAAACCTCATTATTAACAAGAAGCTAACAACATGAAATTTATTTGTCAGAATTCTTCTTCGCTTCCTTCTTAGCAGCTTTATCCAGTAAAGCTGATGTTATTCCTGCTTTCTTCAGTTCATCAATCAGTTCTCCATTCTGATGCATCTGCAACATGATATCACAGCCTCCAACAAATTCTCCGTTTATAAAAATCTGAGGTATTGTTGGCCAGGATGTAAATTTCTTGATCCCTGGAGAAACAAATCAAGGCACATAAATATAATTTTAAGGAATTAGGTGTTTCTAGGTATGATTTATTTGTTTTGATAAAATTAACCCCTGCAAGATGACAGTTCCAAGAGATCTTTATCAAAATGCTTACCTTCTCTCATATTCTCATCTTGCAAAACATCATGGGCGTCGTACTGTACGCCATGCATCCTTAGAATTTGAACAACAGCGTTACTAAATCCACATTTGGGAGCATTAGGTACTCCCTTCATAAACACGACAACTTTATTGTTTTTTACTAATTTTTCGAAATCTAATTCAGATGAATAACCCCTAACATTGTGCAATACTTTCATGCAATGCCTCTGGCCCCCCAATATTTGTCTCGATAAAATAGTTTGTAACATTTCTTCTAAAAACGCCTATAAAATGTTTGTCTATTTTACATAAAGTCATTTAGGTTAGTCGAAGTTAAGACAGATGTCGGTGACATCGTACATTGTCTTGTGACACGTCTTTTTTGTTTCCCCCGCTTTGACGTCATAAACGGTTTTTAAAAATTTGCATTTTCTTTAAAATAATTTAATTTATGGTTTTAACGAGTCGTCAAACCTTTAACGCACAAATATATCCAAAAATTTAAGTCTTAGGAATTGTTTTTAAGACTTAAGGAAATATTTATTTACTCTAAATTATATAAAAAGACTTTGAAAACAATTTTCCGAACCGGTCCTGTCTTCAGGTGTGCTTGTCTAAAATAATCTCATAAATTACAAAACTATTAATCCAGTTTATTGTCTTTAATCCTGATGTGTTTTTTAAGTAAAAGCAATGTCGTGTTGTTGATTTTATTTTTATTATTAATATTATTAGATAGACTAGGCTGAATAGAATTAACTCGAAGCGGATTAGTGGTTTTATCTTGCAGTCATTCAAGTTGTTATGAAATGATAGGTTTATTAGACTTACTTCATCGATTGTGAAAATAGTTGTTTTTAAACTTCTTATAAAGTAAAACAATTGAGTGCCTTATATTATGTCAAAGTCGAAGTCAGTGACGAAATCTAAACTTAAAAATGACCAAGAATGTTTAATGAGAAATCCGATTGTTAATTTGATTCTAAAGCCACGATTTATTTAATTGGTTCCTAATCACTAACTGAAACTTTGAGATTAAAATTAAAATTATTACCCTACGATTGCTTTCTGTGTCCAAACGGAGGTAAGACTTTGAGGATGACAACTAACAAACATCAACAACAACAGCCTCAGGCTTATTTTTTGAATATTTGTTGAAGGTTTTTTGTTTTTATCAAACTTTATTTTAGAAACTAGGAAGATGATTGCTTCATGTTAATCAAAAACTAGAAACGTTATGCAGTTTAACCAGCTCACCTCGAAATGGATGACATTTCCCATTTAAACTGTAAATAAACATCAAAAACTAGTTTCATGTGTTGTGTCGTACTATTTTGATGTTACTAAAAAATTTTTTCACTCCTTTAAATGTGTCAATAACCTTAAAACGTTCATTTGTAGCCCTCAACCGTTTCATTGATTTGAATTTTTGCCGTTATTTTCCATCAGAATTGAAGATTAATTGTTTTACTAATTCCTGGGATGTTTACAGCAGGACGATAAAGTTGGAAGGTAACTCCGACTGTTAAACTGTCTGTTTATGAAGTTATTGCTGTCGTCCGACATGGTTTTATACCAATTGCCTGAACAATCTGCTGGTTTAATTAGCCAAAGTTAATAGAAACACTGATGTATACTTTGATGTGTATGGTGGTTATTTATATTTGGGAAGTTATACACCAACTTTTGACAATCTGACTATTATTTCTTCTCAAAATCAATTCTTTTGTTACTTAGGTATGTGTCAATGCGGTGTACACTGCACGTGGAATCCTTTGAAAACATTGGTCTGGACATATCAGCTACAGCAAAGGATGCTGAAAAGGTAGGTGATCAGTCTAAGAGTTTTTAAGAAACATACATGAAGTAACCCATAATTGAACTTTTACTACATCACTTTCTATTGGCTACAACGTGAAGGTAGCTTTGGTAAGATATAGTTTCAATCGACTACTATAAACTAACAAAAAGAAGGAAACCTAAAAGAATCTAACAAAAAAGTAGAATTATTAGTATTATCATCATCACCGCCAAGACCTGGAAAAAAAATTTAGTTTCTTAGTTCTGGAGGGCTTAGCAATTCGTTGCAGTAAATTTGGTTGTCATCATGTCATCAGCCAACAACTCATCTCGCAACTAAACAAACGCAGCAACTGTCTACACGAAACTGTGTTCACGTCTAGGAAATTAAATAATAATTAGGACTTCTTACTGCAACATTCGTTTTATTGCAACCTTAATCATTGCACCGTGTACATATTTTCGGATGCATCGTCATTCTCAGACCTGTGCCTGAATCAAGGAAATTAACAGACAAAGTAAATTTTCTTTCTCTCTCTTTGACTTCTCCCGCCCTTTAGCCATAACCGATTGCAAAGATAACGTCACCGTCTTGATTGTGATGTTCGTTTGAAAACTCAACGACTGACTTTCAGGCACAACCTGTTGTGTTTCGAGTTGGCTATTGCATAAAGGACAAATATAATTGTTTGAGTAATTTTGTGTTTTTGCAAAATCAATAGTTATTCGAAAGTAAACTAAATTATTGTTATTATTATGATTATCATCTCTTCTTTCACTTTTATTTCCGACTCGTTTCAGGCTTTCGTAAACAGAGCAGTCGATCGGAGCTTTGATTGAACTCCTTCGGTTTTCCTGTAAACAATGAACCTTTTCTCGGACACTTTTTGTTTTGCTTTGTTTGTAAACGATAAAGGTAATAAAGGCTGAAGACAGGTATTGTGTGGTGACCCCCAGGGTTCTTCTATTCAATTTTATAATTTCCTCCTAGTTTGTTCATTGTAATCATATCTACCTTCGTTTGTGGGATAACCTACTTTTAGTTTTTTAGTGACTGATGATTTTTTTTAGGTCATTTTTCCACTCTCACTTTCTAAATCAAGACAGATTTGTCACCAGTTTGTGGTTACATTTGGTTGCTTTTATAATTTGATCCCACTCCTTATAGATCATTTTAAAAGTGGCAGGGAGAAACTACAAAATTGTATCCAATTTTTGTGTTGAAGAATAAAAATGGCGTTTAGAGGTTATGAAATGTTGTCTTTGTGAGATTGATTTATTGTAAAATAGAATTTTAGAAGAATTGAGGATGAAAATTTGGAAAGGTGACTAATCCAAAGAAATTTTGTAAAAGGAAACAACTTTACGGAGCCTTTATCAGAGCGGAAGTTGGTAACAGTTAACACCAACAGACACATGTTTCTTACTTTCTGGCCTCTATGTTAAGATTAAAATTTTCATTTTAACAAAAACAAGAGTTTAACCATAATACAAACCAACATTTTGTGTAACTATAATATAATAAAATAATATACTTATAGTTTTTGGTGTAACCAAAATTTTTATTAATACAAATTTAATTTTTGGCTTTAAATTTCTAGGTTCTTTCACTTTTGACCTAACAAACCTAACTATATGACAGAGGTTCCCAAACTTTACCACTTAGACCATGTTTTTCGGTTTTGGATAGACCCCCTACTTACCTGATATTGATTTTTGTAAATTTCTGTCTGTAGTGAAGTAAACTTTTTGCTTCTTAGGTACTTTTATAAATAATGTCTACTTCTTTATATTATAAGATAGTATAATGTAAGTAAATAGGCACTATCAGTGTATGATAAGATCCACTAACATGGACCCTGAATTTTGTTTGCGCTGACGCAGATAGGTTGTCATAGATCCTGAGTGTCGATATACACCACTTTGGGTCTAACTTAGCTATAATACAATAAATATTTTGCCAATAATAATATCAAGTTAATATCATTTATATTTATAATTTATATATTTGATTATCTATCATAATTGGTTTTTAATTCTTTTGGCCAAATTTTATTTTACTCACTCGTATGCATGGTAATATTATAGTCAAACTTTAGTCTGATTAGAAAGGTCAGGAAGTAAGAAACTTGTATCCGTTGGTATTAACTGTCACTTTTCCTACCTCGCGGTCTGATTCTGAGTGATAAAGTTACTTCAGTTACTTCCCACTACTTTTGCCAAAATTTCTCCTGATATCTTTCTCAATCTCCGATTATATCTCTCTAAAAATCGAGAGGTTTCTGAGTTCTAAATGAAACATTTCAAAACCTCTGGACGCCATTTTTGATCTTGAAAAGAAAACGTTTTCGATTCTTCGTCGTCTTCTTCCACTACTATTTCAAAAATAGGTGGTGGCATCGAGTCCTGATCACAACAAAATTTAAATAATACATAAAATCTATGTTAATTGCTGTATTTATTTATTTATTAATTATCATCACGCAGGGGCGAACTAGGCAACCTTGACACCTTATCCCTCGTGTTCACCTGACGTCGGTCAAATTTCTCTCTAAATGGCTTCGTAGAAACACGTGATTTCGTGTCAGGTAACGTAAAAGTTCATTATCTCAATAATCTCAAGTGAGTCTTGTTGCAAATGAATCATTTTTAAAGTAAATGAGCCAACAAAAAAATGTTCATTAACCCAATCAAGTTAATTAAAAGTGTATCACCTAATCATGACGATTTCTAATTCGATTTTGCGTAATTTTCAAAATTTCATTTTAAATTCTTATCACTTAACCCAACGTAATAATAATATTAATAAGTTAATAAATCTGCTATGTATCAGTCACACCTCTTGGTCACCATTATTTAGAAAAGATTTCGTTAATGAAAAAAAAACAAATTTAAAAGTCGATGCAAAAAATTAAAAACGGTTTGGTAAGTAAACAGACGTGGCAGAAGAAAATTAGAAATTAGAAATTGCTCGAGCGAAAAATTTTAAGAAATTAGTTTTTTTTTTGCTTTGCAAAATCCGAAATGGATGAGAAAGAAACGTCGAAGGAAACTTGCATTGTACAGTATCTCCTTCCTGTATCTGTAAATTGACTCTTTACTCAGTGGCCCTTTGAAATTATTTGTAACATTATTAATTGAACCGTTTATTTTGAAAGTTGTGTAAGTCCAAAATTTTTGTTTCGAGGAAACATTGCGAATGAATCATGAGTGTTGGCAGTGTATCTATTTACTTATCGATGAGTTAATAAATTATGTAAATCACTTTCTTGTGAATGTGATTAAAATGGGAAATCCTGAATAAACTTAGGCTGTATATTCAAAAAATTCCTTTTTAGAGTGTGCATCATTTATGAAATGAAAACAACATTTATGCATTTATTTTCAAATTAATTCCTCCTAACAGTGTGCATTATTTATGAAACATATCCTTCTTTGACGAATTTTGATAAATATCAGTACTTTTTATGTTTCAATTATGTATTTTTATTGTAATATATATTTTAAATATATTATTTGCTTCAAACAGTCTATAACATGAGGTATTGCTGTTGTTATACTATTTATACTCATATACTGTTATGTGGTATTAACAATCATGATGGGCAGGTGACACTTAGTCCAATTTCTTATACTTTTATTATAATATGTCTGGCATCGTTAAACGATGTTCTTGGAATTTTTGAATATCGTTTCCGTTATTTTGCTGATAAAATTTATTTCATAAAAGCTGCACGGTTGTAGAAAGAAATCATTTCACTCACTTTCAGGGAGTTTTCATTTCATAAATATTGCACACTCTTGTTTGAAGTATCCATGGCGAAGTTTGTCAAATTTTGTTATAGACAAAAAGGCCTAAGATCGTTATACAGTGACACAAGGTTGATCCTCTCGCTTTTCTGTAGTTGATAGGTCTACAGGAAATTCTGTGTTTTTGTAACAGTTAGCAAAACCTCATCCAACATACTTTGTAACCAGTTTCTTTCCCCTGTTAAGATCTTGTAACCTTCGTTCCTCACATTTCTTTGGGATCAAAATGGGACAAAAAGGTCGTCTACATCATCTTGATAACATCATTAATACCCCTGTGATGTGTATAAGAAATGTTTTGATATGACCCTGCCATCCAGGTTCACAGAAATTAGACTTACACCACTTTCATAATTAATTGCTACACCATTTTTATACTGAACTGTTCTTAATCGAAAGGAACACCGACATTCTATAATGTTATTAGTATCAACTAATCATAAACGGAGTTTGGACAAACTATGGGACAAAAAATTGACTTACACCACTTCAAAAATAAACGGTCTAACGTTCGAAAGGAATTTTTTTTTTAGACGGGGGACCTCTAGCTAAATTGCATAAAAATTGCCGAAATAAAAAATGGTATTGAAAAACTAAATAACCAAAAAATTAAAAAAACTTTCGCTTCAGGCTTGAGGTTCGCCATTTTCGTTTTCGCAATTTCCCCCCGTTTTTGACCTGAGAAGGACATTCTAAGTGTTAGCCAGGCCCGTTCTTCTTCCACATTTAATCTGTCTGAGAGAGTGTAAATGCTTTTTCTGTTATAATTTTCTTATCAAGGTCACTCTGATGTCTATAATTATACTAATTTTACATCCTTAATTACAGAAACCTAATTCCCAAACTGTTTAGCTTACCTTTTGTGCTTGACTAACTTTCTTCTCCCATCTTTCTGTCTAAATCAGAATCTGAAACGATCTGTCTCCGGTTTTTTGAGAAACATGATTCACCTGTTGGGACAAGTCAGAATTAATTTTCGCTTTATGTCACAAATAAGACTGATCAACCAAAGATTTCTTTCATAAGTATTGCACACTTTTAGGATGGTTTCATTTCATATGTAGTGCACATTAGTATATCACCCTTTGACAAGTTCCAAAAGTGTTGCACTGATTTATGAGTAATTCATTTCATAAATAACGCACGCGTGTAGAAGAGGTATCCATGCTCTCAGTAATGAACTGTTATGCCGAATTTGTTTCAAGAATACTGCGAACTCGTTTCATAAATAATGCACACTCGTACCTAGAGTTTAATTCATAAATTATTCGTGTGCAGTATTTATGAAATGAAATTCGGATCAAAGTGTGCGGTATTTATGGAATGAATTTCCTATTTCAGTGTGCATTACTTTTGAAATGAACTCTCTTCAGTGTGCAATACTTTTGAAATGAACTCTTAATTCAGTGTGCATTACTTTTGAAATGAACTCTACTTCAGTGTGCATTACTTTTGAAATGAATTCTCTACTTCAGTGTGCAATACTTTTGAAATGAACTCTACTTCAGTGTGCAATACTTTTGAAATGAACTCTTACTTCAGTGTGCAATATTTTTGAAATGAACTCTAATTCAGTGTGCAATATTTTTGAAATGAACTCTCTAATTCAGTGAGCATTACTTTTGAAATAACCTCACCTCAAGAGTGTTTATTATTTTTGAAATTGATTCTTCTTGTAAGTTTCTTCTCTTCTTCTATAATTTGTCTATCGTAAACGATTTATAATCTTCATACATTAGCATCTTTTTATACTGTATATAGCCTTTTATTATACCGTAAGGTTCTTTATAAGAGTGGGCATTTCTTTTGAGATGTAAGTTGAAATATTTGCCAGAAAAGTGTAAATTATTTATTAGACTTTTGCGGAAGTTATTTAGGACTCGACCAAACACTCCTCATTCATCTGAAAGACATACTTGACTGGTGTTCCATTCAAAGCACACAAATACAGCGAATCAAGTATACAATACAACAAAAATCAAAGGAATCTGCTGACGTTTTGTTTGGTGCAACATCAATTACCCAAATCAGGGGAAATATGGCGGCGACAAGAAAGCAACTATTGAAAGGAGGAGGGATGCTTAATAACAAAAAAGGAAAAGAAACGAAAACATCAACACCTTCCCCACTAATAAAGGGAAACGAAACAAAACCTAAAAGGAAAATTGCGAAAATGAAGAAAAAAAGAAAAATTTCAAGAGTGGGTGAGACTCCATTTTGGGGGGCTCACATAAATTGGGAACCTCATCGCGAAAACGGTCATTTGATCACCAGACTCCGTCTTTCCGTTTTTTTATTTTTAATTAATTTGGATTTTCACTTTTCAGGTATTCAATCGTCAACATGGGTTAGAAATGGAAATTGAAGGAACGGAACCTAGACCGGGTTGTGCTTGGGACCTGATACCTGGTCGGAATGGGTCCCCTCTCGATTTTAGCGGTTTATTCGGAAGTCGTTTGGAGTCCGGGTAAGCTAAACATGGAAACAAAACCAAAACAAAATCTCTCTCGGACTGGATGAATTTTTTTTTACTATCAGAAGATTACATATTGGATGAAAGTTGTTTTCTTTCTCTCCTCAGGATCCGGAGGATCGTAAGCTAAACAAACGATCAAAGTAACAGATCAAAATTGTTTTTTTAGGTCATTTCTTTCTAGTGCATATGATTAGTATAAGAATTTCCGACATCTCTCTCTCTCTTTCTTCGATGGATTTTTTTGTTGTTGTTAATTTTGCAGTTCGCTTTGATAATTCTTGTTGTTTAGGCCGATCAACGATTTCAGTTTTTGGTTTTCTCGATTTTTTTTTCCTCTCTCAAAATGGTGAATTCCCTCCCGACGCCGGAACTCTAACCTATGTTGTAGTGCGTGTTATATGAAAACAGTTCGCATTGAACGATTTGTCGTTTTGGTTTTCCTGTTGAACCGTCGATTTGATTTTTGTTTGGTTGTTCTTTAATGGAGGCACTTCGTTTGGGATAATTACCGGAAGAACACTGCTCTCTAACCAAAGTAAGTTGAGTTATGATTATAATTACTACTACGATTTGGTTTTGTAGTTGTTGACGTTCGATTACGGGTGATTTGTGTTGAACGCGTTCGAGTCCGACAACTCGTTTAACTACTTTCCCACGTTTCCCTCTCAACCGGTCCACGAGATTCGAATTTTTTTTTTTTGTGGGTTGATAATTTTTTGATTCGCCTGATTATTATGTTAGTTTGTGCTTAATGATAATTTACATAATTTAATTCATAACTAATTTGTATTTCTGTTTGGGTTGGTAACCGTCTGAGGCTCTGAAGCGGGGGGCTGAGCCCTTTTGTCGTGGCTACAATGCGTAGAAACTTGTTCCAGAAACTTTGAGTAAAGAAAAGCAAAACAAGGTATTTATGTAAACGTTGGATCGAGTCATAAATAACTTCCGGTTAATCTGCATGAGTAATATACAATTTCCACGGACAACTTCTTTCATAAATAATGCACACTTGCGTATGGAAATAATTTCATAAATTCACGATTTACGAAGACTAGATTATGACGAAACCTTTCAATAAACATTGCTGATTATTAAGAACACTTTTAATAAAAATTTATGTCGTTAATCATTAACATTATTAAGAAGGAGTTATTTCAAAAATAATGCACACGTTCGCCTCGAATTAATTTCATAAATAGTGCTATGTACAGTATATACGATTTCCTTCTGTGAAACTGCAGAAGTGTAGTATACTCTCGTCGGGATTTTTTCTTTCATAAATAATGCACATTTTATCTACTGATAGATTTCAACATAAATATGCGTTAAACATAAAATTAATTTTGTGCATTATTTATGAAAGAAAGTGTTCATGAAACTAACAAGACAGCTTCAGTGAGGCACATCAAAGTGTGTAGGATTTATTAATTTCTGGGATGAATTCTATTTAACGGTGTGCTTCTTTAGTGACGCGAATCTTGTTCAAAGTGTGCAATATTTATGAAAGAAAGGATTTTGGAAGGTTAGCTTTCCCTAAAGCTCACAAAAAGAAATGAGATGTGTAGGAATGTTTGCAATATTTGTGGAAGAAATCATCCTGCACGTGTCCTAATCAAATAATAAATATTCAATAACAACTGGAAGTTATTTATGAGTCAAATAATTATAAAGCGAAGAGAAGAAGAAGAAGTTGCTCCAAAGGGTGGTTACTCTCTGATGCAACCTCTTCACTGCTTCAAAAACAAAATGGCGGTGGGGTAAAAAAAATCTAAAAACCGTTAAAAAAATTAGTGGAGATAGTGCTCCTCTTGTCTAGATATTGGAGCCCAGAGGGCTATTATTTGGTAGTCGGAGGGGTTGAAAAATTGAACCCAAAACCGCGAGTCTCTTCTCACCCCCAAACCTGAACCTGAAATTTTTGTTTCGAGATTACAGGTGTGTTCTCAACACCACCTACAAACTGGCAATGATTTACCAAAGTATATTCGAAGGTTCAAGGACCGAGTTAAGGATTTTTTGTTCGGTTTTTTGTTGACTTTAGCTAAAATTAATTTCTCGGTGGTTTATGATGGCAGTTTTGATTTTTTTTTATCGTCGACATAGGTTTATTGTTTATTTATTAGTCAAACATGTTACTAGACTGTTAATTATAGTCTGACGAAATGTTAGCGGTCAACGTTTTCCGTTACAGAAAATAAAAAGTAAAAGTTTGATAAGTTTTGGTGACCACATTCGCGCCATAACAACGTTTTCCTCATTTAGTGTGTGACACAGAAACGAAGTGGAGGCACCGCCCTCTTATAAAGGAGATTAACCGCGTCACTGAAAATGATTAAACGACGACCAAAACCAAAACCAAGATGGGAAAAATAAAAATGGCGGGATGGAAAGGTGTATTTTGAAATTTATTTATCAAAAAAAAATTTTGTCAAAGAAACCAAAGAAGGTCTGCGACGGACTGCGCAAGAAGATTTCCTTACTAGGTTCATCTTCAGGTTCTTCCTTTTACATTCTGATAACATTTCTCATCTCTAAAAGGTTTTACCTCCCTTTTTCGATCTCTTTCTTCATTGGCACACACGCAACTTTCCCAACTGAAGACCGAAAACCTCTAAGAACTGACGAACCGGTTTCTTCTGAAAGGATGAATCTGACTGAGCAGAAGTTGTGGTTGATTGATTAGTCGATCCGTTGAATTAAGGATCAAAATCAATGAGGGCCCCACCCCCGCGGCCACATCACCTTCCTCTCGAAATCATTTCATTCGTGAAATGAGTCTGCGAATTATATAAACCGTCGATTTATTCCACCTCTTTCACGCCATTTTCATCCACATGAAGAAGGATTTCGATCGTCACCAGTTTCAAGATGGCGGTCGTTTTAATTCGTTAACCAATATCCCATTACAAATTGCAAAAGTAAATAAAATGTTTTTTTATGCGATATTTCTTTTTAATTAAAACTTAATCACGGAAAATTGCCATATTCGAAATAAATTAATCGGAAAGAGTTTTAAGCGAAGAGTTAATTAGGATGTTGGCCAATGACTTCATGATCCTCTCATTAAAACAAGTTTGGTTTTGCCCCCGTCGAAGTCTTCCCCATTTTGTAAACCAATGGCCTCGTTTAAACGTTCTTCTTTTATTATTACCATTAAATCCGCTCCTCTTCTACAACCCCGAAAGAAACGGATTTTGAGAATCAAAATTTTGAGCCCACACTACTCGTGATCAAGAGATCCGGTCGGATGGTTTTGAGATTTTTGTTTTTGCAGTTGTGAAAATGATTTCACCGCCTTTTATAAACGTGTAAGGTTTCCGCATTTGGCCACCATCGCAATTGGTCTTCGTTGTGGGTTTTTCGTTCTCTCTTAGCCATTGAATCGAGGACGGCGGTCGGTGGTGCCTTTGGATAACGACCGCTTTCGGAGAAGAAAAAGTTTCGTTCCCCAGTGGTGTTGGGGGTGTCATGGAGGTTGTGCAATGTAGATGCCAGGTATTATCTTGTGTTACGACGGTTTTATTCTCTTCTTAGAACACCCATCCAAAGAGCAGGTCACAAGAGCAATAATTACGAGCAGGCTGTGTTGAGCTAAAATCGATCCGAAGGTGGTGGAAGGAGGCCCACATCTTTAACTCTCATTATTCAGTTCAAACTTTCTTTATCGAGGTTTTTCTAATTATTGTCCTTTTGATCTTTATGGTTTCTTTTATTAACCTGAGTCATAAATAACTACCCATGGAGCTTAATAAATAGAACGCTTCGCACTCTCATGAATATTGTGTTTCAGAAATATTGCACAATTCCTTTTCTTCACTCACCATCTCGTATTTTGTATGATGTTTGTACGACTTATTTCATAAATAATGCACAATTTTATACAAACTTCAATTTATACATAGCCCTAGTGCACACTACACACTTTGGGGCGAGAGTTTCTTTCATAAATAATGCACAGATCCCTGACAACTTTATTTCATAAGTAGAACAAACTTGGCGAAAAATTATCATAAATACTGCATATTTTCATCAATAACTCTCTCTATAGATACTCCATACTGTATATTATAATTTATATTATATTTTAGTATAGAATTTAAGACGTCGTTCTTTTTAAAAAGTAGTTGACAAAGTATTTTGAGGCTTCAGTTTATTTATTTAAAAAAAATCTAAGCAACTTTGTTGGTTTTTAAGAGTGTGCATTACTTTTGAAATGACCAATACATAAATCTTTGCATTATTTATGAAATTAATCACAGATTAATTGAATAATTCAAACAAAATTGGCCATCATTTATTAGAAAAAAGATTTTTGTCCAAATTTGCAGTGTTTTTAAAACGAAATCTCCATAAAAGTGTGCAATATTTATGAAAGAAATCACCTTTTTAAACAGCATGATCAAAATGAATTTCAACTACCGGAAGTTATTTACGAAAGCCACCTAACGAAAGTCACATGGCCACCGAGTCTTGGTTTCGGTTCTGGTTTCTCCGACAAAAGAGAAATCCTCGATTGTTCTCGAGAACCAGAGTCTGAAAGCAGTACACAAGTTCCAAACGCAGATAAGGTATCAGAGAGTAGATAATCTCTCAGATTCACATCTACGGAAATAGAGAAAAGATGATAACGGTTTTGGGGTCTTCAACAAGTGCAAGTCATCGGAAGAAATTTCCAAAAACGGTTTAATGAAGCTAAAACAAAGGAATGACGAGCACGTACACAACACGCTCACCCTCGATGGATGTAAAGCAAACAGAACAAGAGGATGTGTGAAGAGTGGATAAGAACACAAATAGAAATCGAACATAAGGTCACGAGGTAGATAATCCTGCGAGAGCTGTAGTGTTTACTGAACCATCCTCGAGAAGGATTTACAAAACGGTTACAACTGAAAAAGGCTCGAAACATTAAACACTAGTAGATGGTTCAAGTCTAGAAGCCGAAAGGAGGAAAGGAGGCAAACCCGCGTGCGGTGTACATTCTCGATATGTCGTAATCGATTATGGCGTTATATCGAAAACAAAATGGCGCGTTGAAGTAATTAAATTATATGGCTAGACGATGAGGAATGGCAAATGAAAAACTGGTTTTGAAGCAAGTGTCAGCAACCAAAAGACGAGTGTCGGAGATAGAGAATAGAGGATGCTAATGGAGTGGTTTAGTTTGGTAACTTTGCGTCTTTGGCAAGAGGTTAGAACTTTTGGGGTTTGTCAGCTTTCGCAATTTAGGACGTTTTTGGTTACAGACTGAAAAGGGAAGGTTTGGAAATGTCTTTGTACACGACCACCCCCAGCATCCAATTTCAAAACAAAGGAATTTATCGGCATATACCATATTTCCGGTATTAAACAATGAACTAATAACGTCCACCTCCCTCATTTCCGGTTCCTGAAAAACCTTCGTTTTACCCCAAAAACAATTAATTTCTTTCGGTGAAGAGTCGTAGGTACTTGAACGATGAATTTCTTCAAGTATGGGAAGTAGGAATTAAAAATTCGGAAACCAGACCATAAAAATTGCAGGCTAACGGTTAAGAACAAAGTCCGGAAGTGAGGAATTGAAATGAGAGAGAGAGAGAGGAACTTAGTTTACTTTATTATAAATTCAGTCAATAATGAATCAAACAATTTGGGATTATTATCACCTGGCAAAACAAATTTTTCACACTTTGGTGTGCAAATAAAAAATTCACTTTCATTTCAGGTTTCTAATAAATCTAATTTGTAAAAGTTTTTTTTCTCTGAATTACTTATGAATCAAACGAAAGTCTCGCCATCAAATCTTTGTTTCGTGGGACTCAGAAAAACATTTTCCAATCAACGGACGCACGGTCCCTTGGTTTTGAGCGGTACCCATAATCCTTTGCGATTACCCACAATCCTTTGCGATTTTCGTTCTTAAGCCAAACGAATTTTGTTTTGATTTAGACAATCTAATTTGAATGTATTCTAACTCTTTTTTCATTATTTAGAAAAGTTTAAGATTTAAAAATGAATCAATTGAAAAATCTACATTGAATGGCGTCTAGTCGGGTAATGTCTCCATTTTGTTTTTTTTTTTAATCGATGAATTATTAAATTATGTAAATGACTTTGATGTGGCTTTGTCGAATGTAACGTATTTTTTGAAAACTCCATCACTTTCTAAATTGATTCTTACGTGTACATTATTCATGAAATGAAATCGTCGTAAAAGTGTGCATTACTTATGAAATGGATCCTTGATTAAATTGTGCTTTAAATTTGGAATGAATTCCAGAAAACTTCGAGCAGCTATTTGCTGAGAAATGTAAGATGTTGTATGTTTTAATGATAATTCCAAAGACCGGTAGTCTTTTAAGACTTTTGAAAAAGTGTGCGTTACTTCCAAAGTGCTTCACTACCTTTTTATGGAATATAAAATATATATTTAAAAGTTACATACAGTCAGAAATAGTATTTAATTATTGTTTTTTAATAATTAAATGGCTTTTTAGCGAACTGAACAAAATAACATATTTGGTGAGCCTCAAACGAACTTACACCACTTTCGTAATTGATAACTTGTCAAACTTCTTTAGTTCCAAGTATGAACGATTAGACATCATTCAAAATATCTGTTACGTTAGTCTAATTTTGTTTATAGATAATTACAAAGTACAAAAGAGAAACAGGATTTTTTTATGTCGAACGTTCGTTTCATTTATATTTTGAAACTTTACCAGAATATTTTTATATTTTGCCCGCTCTTTAGGTGGCACCATGACTATTTTCTTGAGGGATTCGCACCACAATTAATGCACACTTTAGAACAGATTTCATAAGTAAAATAAATGGCGTAGTGATTGACTATAAAACTGGCAGAAGTCTCGTTTCCGATATTTGATGAGTTGTCAACAGTTTTTCAATCGGTTATCAAAATAATTTATTTCATAAGTACTGCACAGTATGAATAAGAATTGTATTATGAGTAATACACATTTGTAGAATTTATTTTTTGAAGTAGTCATCATAACTACATGAAGAATTCTTTCAGAAGTAACGCACACCCGGAGAAGGAATTCTTTTGGGAAGGAGTTCATTGGGAACTCTTGAAAGGGTTCATTTCATAAATATTGCACACTTTCATGGACTTTAGCAGTGTAAAAATATTTGCAAAATGGACGTAGGCCAATTTTAAAACCAATCACTACGCTTTTTTTGCTGACCAATTTGAAATTATTCAAAACGCAGATATATTTTTAAAGATATTAATTGTAAATACGTATAAACAAAATTGTCTTCTGCTACTAACCCCTAAATTTTAATAATTCGACTAACAACCCTTTTCGCATAATCAAACTCAAACTCACACAGGTTATGTCTGGTCAAAAACTTATTTCACCACTTCCGGTTGATCGAGATTTTCTCCAATCACTCACCCACCCAAATTTTCCATGGATTATTCATTTATTTCCTTACCTGATTATTTATTCACAGGTAGCCTCTCTCACTCTCACCCTATCGAATCATTTCCTCGAAAGTTTTCTTATTTCTAACCGAACACAAAAGGTCTGTCAGATAATTAATTAATTTTTTTTATCTGACAATAATTAAATTCAGTCGCCATCTTTTTGCAGGAAGACCTTTTCCTTTCAATTAAGTTTCGTTTTCTATTCATCTTCCTGAATATTGTTTTTATTATTGATAAATTCAAAATCATCAGGCTAACAATGCAAGAAAGAAAAAATCTTGTCACGACTGCTCATCTTCCTTTTGATTCTAAAAAGTTTGTCATTGATCCGAGAAAAGATTTCGACCAGATCGTGGGAGAAATCGATGGCTTAAAAAGCGAGTTTTGGGGTAAGACACTTTATTTTTGATTTTTAAAACTTTGTAACGATTTATTTATTTATTTATTTAAATAAACAATCGAATTCTAGATTTAATAGCGGGGGCACTAATTAATGATTATTCGATAGGAACTTGATTTATTTATTTTTATCTATTTAGAACTCAGACGCGTTTTTTTTTTATTTAGCAACAAAAAGGAAAGAATCAACTTTCACTTATTTATATATAAAAGAGATTACGAAAGTCTATCACTCATGCTTACAAAAATTTTTCCTGATTTCTACCCTGAAGTGGTTAATAGACTAATCTGAGTTTGAATTTGGGCGGGAACGCGGGAAAGGGGTTTTGTGAAATGTCGCGCGTGGGATGTTAGCGCCACGTCTGTAACGGATTTCTCGCCATCGAGTAAATCGAACCGTGAAAAAAATATGGCGGCGTTTTATAACGGCTAGTTACAGAATTCTGCTGTTGTTTGATTTTGAGCGTTTTAATAAGTTATTAAACATAGATAATGTGAAGTTATTGATTGTAAATAACCGAAAGAAGAAGAGAACATTTAGGTCGTTGTTATTAACTCACCAGGAAGCTGTTTAAATGATGCACAACTTTGATTTAATGAACACTGGAAACTTGTTGAAAGCGCTCATCTCAGAAGTATTGCACACTTTTACGATAAAGTTATTCTTTCAATAGTATGATTTTAAAAATACGTTATTTCATAAGTAATGCACACTTTTATGATTAATTGAAACCAAAATTATGATCCGGAGAAATAAATTACTTATCCTCAATTATGAATATAAATATAATTTATTATTTAAGTTGAGCATAATATTCTTATTTAATTGCATATTTTATAGCAAACTAGTCTGCATAAATTAGACATTGATTAGTGCAATATTTATGAAACAAACCCTTTTGAAAGTTTCAAATTAACTCTTCACAAATGTGTGCATCACGTTTGAATTCCTTCTGTGGGTGTGCATTACTTTTGAGAAGAATTCTTCGTGTAGTTATGTATGATTTATACTTAAAAATCAACTCTATAATTGAGTATTAATTCTGATAAAATTATTCTTCATAGTGTGCAGTACTTATGAAATAAATCATTTTTACAAGCGATTGAAAATGCAAAATTCATGAAAGCGTGTAACATTTGTGAATTATCAGTGAAATGAATTTAATTTTGTTGGTTCATACAAAATTTAGATAGGAACCGGAAGTTATTTATGATTCAATAATAATAGCTAGAATAACTGATTAACAGAACCCGATGAAAGACGTTAATAACTAATTCAGAGCGGCCAATGATGGAGTCGCTTTTGATCCTTCTGAGCAAATATCAGCAGACAACCAAAATGGCCGAACTAAAAGAAACCGTTTAGGATGGTTAAAAAAAATTTTTTTTTGAAAGGGCCGGACGTTAACTTTCCATTTCAACCGGTCTTTTCAAAAGTAAAACTGTTCTCGCTGAAGGCTACGAAAGACATTTAAATGGGTTTTCGTGTAACTTGAAGTTCATCGTTTGATTGCTACAAATACCATGTTTTAAGATTAGTTAGGAGATTTATTCATTCAGAGCCATAGCCTGGGGACAGGTACAGAAAAGGACGGAAGTGGAAGTAAAGGAATCGATGTTGGAGAGGAAGACAACCTGGAGTTGACACGCGGACTCCATACTCGAAATTTTGGGAAGTTCATTGTCTCATCTTCAGGACCAATGAACGACCTTAACACAGGAACTGCCTCGCGGATAAACCTGTACATAGGTAATTATTAACGCCGCGATAATTGACTTAAAAATCACGGAGATTCTCAACCGTTTATGTAACAATGAATTACATCATCGACGTGTAACAAAAGAACGTTCACGACTCGAAGAGAAGACGGACGAACGTCAATGTCGTCCCGTTCGCTGTAACGCATCCGGAGAAAATTTTCTTCTTTGAGGCCGATTTGCATTTTAATAAGGACACGATTACGGTGTTACCTTTGTCGGTGGCCCCGACTGTCCTTCTAGGGGATTGTCACACTTGTCACGGCGCGTCTCTATAACAAGCGATCCAAATTCAAGGATTTGTAAGTGGCCTATGGGGGCGCTCTTTTTAAAAGAAACACTCAGACGCATAAAAAGTGTTTAAGTTCGTGGAAGAACATAAAAGAAAGTCTTTGAGAGGAATAAGAGGAGGAGGAAGAAGACTGGAGTGTAATAAAATACAATAAAAGTGTGGTAGTAAAGTAAAACTTCCTTTTACTATCCGATTTCCTTTCTTTTACGTTGTCTGTAATGTCTTTCTATAGGTTTCTGAACAGTTCTCATGTACAAGTTTAAACCTGAACAACCTGTGGAAACTATTCTCAAACCGGAAGGAATACGCGGTCAGTAAAAGACAGCGAGAAAACGATTTCCTTCGAAAATGACAAACTCTCCATCAAAAAGAAAATCTTAAAATAATGATTTCGACTAATTAAGGTGAGATTTTGAGAGATTTCTCTTTTGATTGGTGGATTTATGGCCGTTAATGGCACAGGACTGAGAAACCTGGATTTCACTCATCCACCACTTCCGTCTGAAAATCCTCTTTGAAAGACACAGACACGTAAATTTTGAATTGTTTACAAGCTCAGTTACTTAGTAGACAAGATGACTCGAACAACAATAATCACTGAGAGACAGAGAAGATGGGCTTCACGTCGCATTATGAGCGAGGAGATGAAATCCTTGCATAATAGAAGTCAAAAGCGAGTCTTCGTCTTGTTGTTGTTGTTTTTGTTGCAAGTCGTCGGGTGAAAGCAAATCGGTGAAATTCAGGGTTGAATCAATATTCGGTACCTATCAGGCTGAATGAAGAAGATGGTGAGAGAGATGGTTGAGGAATCGTGCACGAACTCATTCTTCCTCCTCTTCTTCGTCTTTGTTTTTCGCCTAAACACAAAAGTTCTTGTACCATACTGGGTCGAGGTACCAATAATCTCCGGTTCTCATCTGTCATTTTCTTTCATAAATACTGCACACTTTCATGTAGTTCTCATTTCAAAAGTAATGCACACTTAGACGCTAGATTTTTTAAAGAATATTGCAGACTTCAATTTAATTGTACAATTGTTAACTGACTTGGTTTCATAAATATTGCACATTTGAACATTGGTCAGAGGGTTTTTGATTGAAACGCGTTCTCTTAGCATACATCGGAAGTAAGGTAAGTAAGAATTGGAGAAAGTTGGAAGAGCAGACATGAAGAAGAAACAATAAAAAGAAATACGTGAAATAATTATAGAAACTGTGTTGAGAGAAAGAAAGGCCACTTGACGATAATGACCGCCGGGTCAAGACTCAGATTCGGTTGGGTGAAAAAGTTCCATTTGGCTGGGTGTGAGGTCGCGGAACCTGATCATTGTAGACCAGTCGAAAACGCAAAACAAGTGCTGGAAACAAAGAAAGAAAGAAAAGAAATTGTTATCACCATGAAGGATCTATCAGGGTCAGGAAGAGAGAGTGATTGGTTTATAATTTTCCGCAAGGTTGTGACCGGAAATTCGTTCCACACGAACTTATTAAACTTATTAAAACTCATAGTTTTCATTTATTTATTTCCAGGAGATGCATATCCAACGCGCAGAATGTTGGCCCATCATTTTGGTTATATCAGCGCTGATGACCAGGATATGCAGATGCGCCGAAATCCTTATGATCACGATGGGGGGCACCAAAAGTCACAAAATTCCATTTTTAGGTAATTACAACAAGACACAACTGTCGCTACTCGCGCTTTCTTTTATTCAATTACTTTACAAACTATAATTACTATGACGTCATCTATGGAAGTATGTAAAACGTTTAGGTGAATAAGTCGGAAACACTCACAAGTCGATTCTGATTCGAACTTGTCACAAGGTTGTCACTGAGATTTGGTTTAACTAACTTCTACGTCCGTTCGTTCATCCGTCTGTCTGTCTATCTACTATTAGTGCTGTTGCTATAACAACTGAATACTACAAAGCCTTCACTGATTTTTTGTCGGTTTTTCTTCTTTCTTATTTCAAAAATACTGCACACTTACACGTGGGTATCGCTTCATAAATTATACAAAATGTGATAAATTTGAAAGAAGTCGGTTTGGGCGTTGGAGAGTTACTGGGGAATATGTACAAATATATACCAACAGGATGTTCTGTTGTATTTAGAGATAAAGGGGGAGAGAAAGGAGATAAGAGAAGAAAGGAAAAAGGAGAGAGAAACAGAAAAGTTAGGAAAGAAAAGAGACAGACAGAAAAAGACAGAAGAGAGATTACAGTTTAAATTGTACTACTGAAATTAGAAACGAAAGTCCGCTAAATTCAAGATGTTTATGGATTTCACTCCTGGTTCCTTCCCTCTCTGTCTTTCTTGCTCACTTTTCTTTCCAGGAAACCATCCAGTTGTCTTAATGTACCACGCACACCTTTTTCAGAACTCGGAAGAGGACTATACTCAAGAGGACACAACATCACGTTCATAAATGCGTTTCCTCCGAGCAAACCCGTTGACGGGATTCTGGAGATAACTCCACCAGGACTCGTGTTCTACGTTCGAAATTACACGAACTGGGATCTCCTGGGATCTAGACTGAGAGGAGAGGAGCCGTTGTCGCCGTCTGATATTTTTCGCTACGGATTTCAAGTAGGTAACCTGAAAAAGAGGGAAAGTAACGAACCTGAAAACAGTATAAAAAAAGAAATAAAAATAAAAAAGAAGAAAAAGAGAAAAAAGTGGAAGGAAAGTCAAAGGAAAGGTGAGAGGTAGATGGTAAATGGTGGGCGGCGGGAGGGAGAAGGCGGGTTTGAAGTTCGTGGCTGTAACCACGGTCAAGGTCACCTGAAATCTGGTTCCGTCGATGACTCTTACAAACTTTCGCTTTCTCTCGATTATTATGGCGATCTGAGCCCGGGGATTTGGCTTCCTCGTTTCGTTCTTTCACACTTCTTTCTTCTTCAATCACCAAAGATTAAGCAAATTAACGGAAAGTTATCATAACTATTCACCAGAAATAAAGATTGAGAGTTGACTTCCGGTTTGCAAATTTACGACTTTTTCCCTTCGCTCTTCTTTTTGATTTTTGGCAATGGCCCGGTGGGTCTTTTGACAAGATGGCCGTGGCGCCGTCGGTGTCAACCAGTTTCTTCGGAAAGTTGCTCTTGTTTTGCTGAAATTTTTGATAGTTGGTACGAAGTGAAAGTTCTTTTTTCGTTTCCTTCTGTCTCTTCTCTCTGTCGATCTGTCTTCGTTTATTTCTGTCTGTTGTTCTTCCTTTCCTTCTTTTGAACTGTGTTTTTGGTTCTTTTCCTGAGGTCTTTCTTT